>JAGFMF010012082.1:734087-809683 GCA_019455555.1 Galemys pyrenaicus | reverse complement strand
CCGTATCTCTGGCCTGTACCCCAGTGCTGGTATGCATAAATAAATAAATCTTTTTTTAAAAAAAAAAAGGTGTTTGAGGGAGAACCTGGAGGATGTGACCAAGGGAGGAGGGAGGTGCTATATATGTGTGTAGCTTGAAAGCCTTTGCCTGGAGGAAAGATGAAGGGCAAAGAGAGGGCATTTTGGGTAAAGCATGAATTCTGGATGCAGCCACCAAACACAGTGGTTGGCCAAGGAGTTCCCAGAGGTTCTTTCTGCTGAAGAGTTTGTCAGCTCCTTTGTGATTTCTGTTTATTCACGAGAATGTGCATTTGTTATTGTTTTTGCATGCTTCTCTTTTTTGATTCCCATTGAAATACTAACATTAGTGTTAATTTTGTCATGTTCAAGACAAACCTTTTATTTTAATCTGTTCTTCGTTCTTTTTTATTCTGGTTACATAGTATTAGTAAGTATTATGTTAGATGTTCTGATGTGTACCATATGGAAATATCTTGATTCATAAAATAATTGATTTTTTCTTTGTCAGACACTTATAATTTTAAATAATTAGTTTTTATGTTTCATGGAAACCCTGAGATGGTAGGTATTGTTAGCCCATTTTATTATTTCATAGATCAAGTCTCCCTTGGCTGTTTTACTATAACAAGATTTTGTTTTTTGAAAATATATTTTAGCACACTCAAGCTCTTTCCATGTCTGCCCATTTGTAGTAATGCAGCCTGATATTAACCTAGTGGTTGAATCAGGAAGCAAATGCTATTTCTCTTTATTTGTCCATCTTCTTCATAGTGCATTGCTCAACCCACTACGCCACCAGGAAGGCCCTTATTTGTCCATCTTCTTAAGGAGATGTGGCTTTACCTTAGAGCAAGACTGACAACCTTATTCTGTGACAGCAGTATTAAGACAAACCTGTTGACATCTCATTAGCCTGATATTTCTCTTCTTTCACAATACAGTAGGTATTAAGGAGTGAGAAATGGAAATCAGATGGAAGGGGAATAGGTATGAATTGAATTGTGTCCCCCCAAATTTATACGCTGAAGCCTTAGCCCCCAGTATGACTATATCTAAAGATAAGGCCTTTATGGAAGTGGCTACAGTTTAGAAGGATTAGTATCCTTCTAAGAAGAGACACCCAAGAGCTTGCACTCGCCTTCCATTGTGACCAGTGGTCATCTGAAGGCAGGAAGGGAGCACTCATCAGAAACAGACCCCTGTAGGGGCCTCCCTGGTGGTGCAAGGGGTTAAGCACAGCACTATGAAGCAACTGCAGTACAAGTTAGATCCCTGGCCAGGGAGGTGACCCACACGGTGCAGCAGACCTTTCCTATCTTGCCTGCTGCTCCCCTCAGCAGTGTATTTCAGTCAGTTTCTGCCTGTTCTGTTCCTTGCTCTGTCTCTGGTGAATTCTCTCACCCTCTGCACTTCTAGCCTGTGCATAAATAAATGCATACATAAATAAATCTTTTTTTTTTTAAAAGAAAGAAACAGACCCCTGTTGATTCTTGGCTTTAGACTTCTACCCTCCAGAACTTGAAACAATACATATCTGTTGTTGAAGCCACTTTGTTATTTTCCTATGGTACCCCAAGTGGACGAAGACTGCATAATGATCACAATCAGAACAATTATTGGTTGCTTAATAAATGTCAGTTTTGGATTCCCTTACAGCAAAGTATGAGTTAAGTCTTTATCTCCAGTTTGCAGGTGGGGAATGTGATGATTTAAGTACCTTGTCTCAGTTTGTAGTGCTAGGAAGGGGATCTGTGGATCTTGTTGAGTATATGTCCAATTTGAAGAGACTGCTCTGTGTAGTTCATTGATATATTTCAGGGGGAAATGAGGCCCAGAAATAACCACAATGTAGATTACAGTCTGTTTCCTCAAGTAAGCTTGGGGAACTTACATCCTCTTCTTGGTGTTTACACTTTTAATACTCAAGACTGAGAAATTCTTCAATGAAGAAACCTGTCCAACTTTGCCCTATTGTTTCTAAGGTCACTTCTTTGGGTGATTTTCAGTGATTTTCTGTGGAGCAACATACATGGACACCCATTTGGGAAGTGTAACCCGGAGTGGTCATGTGATTCCTGCATTGGCCTCCAAAGGCCTACTTAATTTATATCACAGCTAAATTTCGATGAACATGGCTATTTTGATGAACATGAGACTAGATATACATGTTACTTTGAGAGGTTTCAATGAGCGTGAAACTAGATATACATGTTATTTTGAGAGGTTTAATTGAATTTGACTTTTACTTTTGCATAAAGATTAGGCAAAAAGTTACAAGGTAAAAAAAACTTTGGGCATCTTTTAAGATAAGAAAGTAGGTGTTTCTATAAAAATGAGCTGCTTTAGAAGAAGAAATCAAGAAAAATATACCCTTTACAATTGAAACCAAGAAAATCAAATACTTGGGAATCAACCTAACAAAAGAAACAAAAGACCTATATAGAGAAAATGATAAAACACTGTTAAAAGAAATAGAAGAGGGCACAAAGAAATGGAAAGATATCCCCTGTTCATGGGTAGGAAGAATCAACATTATAAAAATGGCATCCTACCAAAAGCAATTTACAGATTCAATGCAATACCAATAAAAATCTCAATGAAATTTTTTAAGGAAATAGACCAAATGTTGATGAAATTCATATGGAGACACAAAAAACCCTGATTAGCCAAAGCTCTATTGACAAAAAAGGAGAATGGAGGTATCACACTCCCAGACTTCAAACTCTATTACAAAGCAACAGTTATTAAAACAGCATAATACTGGAACAAGGACATACACACAGACCAATGGAACCGTATAGAAAGCACAGAAGTAAAGCCACACAATTATGGACAACTGATCTTTGACAAAGGAGCAAAGACTTTACAATGGAACAAAGACAGCTTATTCAATAAATGGTGCTGGTAAAACTGGTCCACCATATGCAAAAAAATGAAACTGGACCACTATCTCACACCATGTACAAAAATCAACTCAAAATGGATAAAAGACCTAAATGTAAGACCCGAAACTATAAAATATATAGAAGAAAACATAAGTAAAATGCTACAAGACATACATCTCAATGACGCCTTTGAAGATGCATTCCCCCAAAGCAATAAAAATGAGAGAGAGAAGATAAACATGTGGGACTACATCAAGATAAAAAGCCTCTGTACAGCAAAGGAAACATTAAATAAAATAAAGAGAAACCCCACTGAATGGGAAAAAATCTGCACTCCACACAACGGACAAGGGTTTGATCACAAAGATATACAAAGAACTCGTAAGACTCAAGAAAAACAAAGTAAATAAGCCAGTCAAAAAATGGGCAGAACTTAAAAGACACTTCTCCAAAGAGGACATACATATGGCTAACAGACATATGAGAAAATGCTCAACATCCCTCATAATCAGGGAAATGCAAATTAAAACCACAATGAGGTACCACCTTACACTGGTAAGAATGGTACATTTCAAAAAAGCCAACAACAACAAATGTTGGCAAGGATGTGGAGAAAAAGGTACCCTAGTACACTGCTGGTGGGAATGCAAGCTAATCCAACCACTATGGAAGGCCGTATGGAGGTTCCTCAGTCTACCAGAGATGGAACTACCTTATGATCCGGCAATCCCACTCCTAGGCATCTACCCAAAGGACACAAAAACACCGATCCAAAAGAGTACCTGTACCCCTATGTTTATTGCAGCACTATTTGTAGTTGGTAAGACCTGGAAACAACCCAAATGCCCAAGAGTAGAGGACTGGATCAAGAAGATGTGGTACATATACACAATGGAATACTATTCAGCAATCAAAAATGAGAAATTAGGGGCATTTATAGAAACAGGGATGGAGCGAGAAGGAATTATACTCAGTGAAACAAGTCAGAAGGCAAGAGAAAAATATCAGATGGCTTCACTTTTGAGAGGAATGTGAAAGAGCAACAACTACAAAAAAAAAAAAGAAGAGTAAGCTCAAGGAAATGGGCAATTACAACCAAAAACAAACAAACAGACAACAACAACAACAAAAACTCAACAAGACCAAAAGGTCAAAGATAAACTAAAGGGACTTTGGGTGGGGGGAGGGAAGCGAGGGCAAAGACGGGGAAGAGGCCAGAGGATGCACAAGGGACTGAGGTGATGGTGCACGGGTGAAATGGTGGTGGGTACTCCCTGGGGAATACAAATGATGCCAAATATAATTAAATAAAGCTAATTTAAAAAATGAGCTGCTTTGATTTTAGTGTTAGTCGAATTATAGGAAAGGATGAAGGTCCTGATTTAATTGTACAGAGATTAAAGATTAAGGGTTGCTTGTGTTCTTTTTAATGTAATGTGATGTTATATAATATAAATTACATGCATACACATATAAGGTGTACACTTGGAAAGCTATCTGCAATTTATGACTTTGGGCACTTGACCTTTTCTTCATAAAATAGTCCTTAGTTTTTTCATACATTAGTGTTTTGACTGTGGAAACTATGGTCCTATATTTGGCATACAATACTTCAGTCTGCAGATGAATCTATTTTGAATTGTGGAAGTAATGGTTTACTTACTTCAGTGGTTTTCATCCATAAAATGATACAAATTTTAATGATACTGGCTAAAAGTGGTTTTTACGTTTTCTGTACCCTGAAAAAATTTTAAAGATCTAGAAATTTACTAAGTTTGAATTGAGAAAGATCTGATCCTCTACGCGTAGGTGTTGGTGAAGTAGTGGTGTGCGTTTTCTCTTTAGTCTCATGATAGCATTTTTAAAGTAATTTACAAAGAGGAACACTTTAGGAGTTCTTCCTCCTTTTTAAAGAATAGCAGTTATAATTTACTAAGCAATTTTTTATCAGACTTGTTCTAATAATTTTAAATAACTAATCTTTTATGTTTCATGACAACCCTAAGAGATGGTAGTATTGTTATTTTCCCATTTTATTATTTCATAGATAAAGTTTCCCTTTATTAGTCTCATAATTTTCCTGACTGTTTTTATGTATTTTTTTCTTCTTAAGCAAACTTTAGAATCATGTGTGTATCTTTTTTCAGAATTGAAATAACATTGAGTATAACATTTGTAGGTTTCAGGTATACATTATTATAAATCAGTCTTTATAGACTGCATTATTTTTCATCACTAAAAGTGTAGATTCCATCCTTCATAAAGCTGGCCCCTTTTACTCCATTTACTTATCCCATTCCCCTCCCATCATTTTCGGTAACCTCTAATTTTGTCTTATAATCCAAACTTTAATTGTATTTTATTTAGTTCATTTATTTAGTTTCTTTATGTGCCACTTATAAGTGAACTTATACAGTGTTTGTCCTCCTCTGTCTGACTTAATTTCACTTAGCATGATACTCTCTAGGCCCTCCTCTGGTATTGCAAACGTTCTTCCTGTTTAAGTGGTCATAGCACATATTTTATAACACTTAAATGAATGTTTTTAGAGAGTTATGATTTATTTATAGTTAGAAAAACAAAGCTACCCTCACTTGTTTGTAAACACAAATCTGTTTCATGACATAAAGTCCCATTTTCAATATATTGGCCAAAAAAAAAATATGGTTCTTTTTGAAAGCATTTTGTTCCACTTCACTTTCCCTTCTATGTCATATACACTGAGAATAATTAACAGCCACTTGCTAGACTTCTTTCAAGCAATTCACTCATCTGGGAAGTGCTTAGATCCAGTAGGGGTTTGGTCAGTGGAGAAGAAAATGACAACTGACATTTGTGGGGAGAGGCAGTGGGCAGGAGCAGCCCGCTCTTGACTGCAGTTGTGTGCCCTCGATGACGCCTACCAGTTAGTAAAATGAGTCCTGGCTTCTTTTCATCTCTTAGCTTTGCCACTCTTTGTGCACATATATTTTAAGAAGGAGATTTCCATCATATTTCATGATTCCCAAAGCTTAGGGCAGGAAGATGTTCATCTCCTGGATGCCTTTACTCATTGAGTTAGTGGTGTGCATTCAGATGCCAGGAGAGCCTAATTCCCTAATCAGTGAGAGGCACAGTGACAGTGTGAAGAACCTTTTTTCTCCTAGAGATGATTTTATTGGTTCAATGTGCATGTGAGCATCTTAACCCCAAAGCTATACTCTGACTACTTTAATGGACAGCATTGTAAATTAGTTGAAAAGTGAAAAATGGCTATAACTTAAACCTTGGTTTTTCTCTTATTCTTTTTTCCACACCGAGTTCTCCCTACTTAGCATACATAATATGTGCTTGCAGTACATGGGGGCATTATATTACAATTTCCACCCCCTGCTCCTAAACTTCCTAGTACCTTTCTAGAGCTAACTCCGAACAGCATTTAAAAAACTCTGCGTAGAAATTTTCTATGCTTATAGGTCCCCATTCCTTTTTTACACTAATGGGATATATCTTATTTTTTTCTTGCAGTGAATCTTGAGGGCATTTCACGTCAGCCTATATGTAGATTTGACTCATTCTGTTTATATTCATTGTTTATTCACTGTATGGATGCACTATAATTTATTTGTATTTTTAATCTGTAACCTTTAGATCATTTATAAGAATTTGTCCATAAAAACCAGGTGAGGGGGCCTCCCTGGTGGCGCAGTGGGTTAAGCAACACACTATAAAGCAGACCGCAACCAGTGCAGCACGAGTTCGATCCCTGCTGCCAGCCAGGGAGGGGACAGACATGGTGAGGCAGACCTCTCCTGCTGTGCCCGCTGCTGCCCTCGGCAGTGTGTTTCAGTCAGCCTGCCTGTTCTGTTCCCGGCTCTGTCTCTGGTGAATCCTCTCACCTCCCGTGACTCTGGCCTGTACCCCAGCTCTTGTATGCATAAATAAATAAATCTTAAAAAAAAAAACAAAAAAGGTGAATGGATAGTTTTGTTCCCGGTTGAAAATGCTGAGTCACACTGCTATGCACAGTTAAAAACTTAATATATATTGACAAAATTACCATTCGAAGAGCAAGTTTTAATTCACACATCCACCCACAATGTCTGTTTCCCCATCCTTTGCCCTGATGTGTTTCCTGAAATTTGCAGATTTTTCCAGTCTGGCACATGAAAATTAATGCTTTACTAGTTGTTTTAAATTTACATTACTTTAATTATTAGTGATGTTGAGTATTCATTTGTGGTTTAAACCCTCTGTCCCCTCCCCCCTGTTTTTTAAAGATTTATTTATTTGTGCATAAAAGAACACAGGGGTACAGGCCAGAGGTGGGGTGTGAGAGGAGTCACTAGAGATAGAGCCTGGAGCAGAACAGGAGGATCTACTGAAATACACTGTTGAGGGGAGCAGCAGGTAAGAGGTCTGCTGTGCCATGTGGATCAGCTCCCTGGCGGGGATCAAACTTGTGTTGCGATGGTTGAGGATAGCTTCATAGTGCTATGCCTTAACCACTTGCACCACCAGGGAGTCCCTGGTTTAAGTTAAAAACCCTTTTAATGCTTTTTTTCCTTTAATGCCAGGCTGCTTTCAATCTTTAGTTATACCTGATGAGAATTACTATGCAGTTTGGGGGGAAAACCCAGAGAGATGCGTCTTAGAACCTTCTTAGCATTATTTGAAACCTAGCTCACCTTCCAGTTGGTGGACATACTTTATAATCTTTGATCATCTGCTTTGATACTTCCAATATTAGGGAACTTAAAATCTCATGGGCATCTAATTTCCTCATTGACTTTAGCTGACAAAAAATTCAACATACTTTAGAAGAGTGGTGGAATAGAGAAGTCAGGAACAGCTGGACTCTTTAAATAAACCACAATAATGAAATTTGAAGATTCTTTCAGACCCAACCAGCCAACCAGAAGCAATACATGTTTAGTGAATCTTACTCATTTGACTAAGGAACAGGAGGAGGAGGTCTTCTCGAGGGGATTTACTTAGTTCCTTATTGCTCTATAATAAGTCATCCCTTAACTTAGTGCCTCAAGACAACAGTAGACCTCTGTTATCTCACATAGCTTTTGTGAGTCAGGACTTTGGGAGTGACTGAGCTGGGTCGTTCTGGCTCTGGGTGTCTCAGTGGTTACTGTTAAGTTGCTGGTAGGGCCTGGTGAGTATCCTTGCATCATGATTCACTCTTACTGTGATTGGCAGAAGGCCTCAGTTCCTTGCCACATGTTAATCTCTCCAGAGAGTGTCCCTAATCCTGGCAGCTGACTTCTTGAGTGAGTAATCCAAGAGGAAACAAGATGGAAGCCACAATGTCTGTTATGACTCTGAGAAAGCAGTTGTTTTTCCAGCATCCTACTGATTACACAGGTCTGCCCTACTCAGTATAGGTGGGGACTACCCCAGCATGTGAAAACTGGGAGTCAGAGATGGATCATGGAGGGCTTTCATAGAGAATGACTCCCTTCCAGTCCCCAAAGATTCACATCCTTCTTCCTGCAAAACAAAATAGACTCATTCCTCTCAAGGGCCCCAAACCATATCCCAATAACAGGGGTCAGCTTTCTGTGGGAGGATTAGGAGATACTGAGTTGGATTTTGGAAATGCTTGGCATCTACTAAGAACTTTGCTTTGTTGGAAGAAATTCTATTTGGGCAGTTTTCTCAATTCTGAAAGTACTTTATATAATCAACATTTTTATACTTTTATAATCAAAATTTCTATCCTGTGAAATTTCTTATCCAAACAAATAGTAAATACATTTATAATCCTGGTAGTGGAAAGGCATTCCAGTGAAATAGTTCAGCTTAATTTTAGTCAAAAAAGCTTCGTGACATTTAGTAGTTCTCAAATATCAATCGAGGAACTTGAAACCTAACAGGGAAAATATGGATATCACACTGTGCTGGCTATTGTGGTTTCAGCTTCAAGCTCACCATTTTATACTTTGTTATGTGGGGCTGGGGCTGGAGCCTTACAAAATATGCTTTCCTAGACTCCTTTACCAACTGGATTCCTGTTGGTCTCTGGCATTGAAAGACACTGGTAGGAAATTGAGATGTAGGAGGGAGGAGAAAGGATTTTGCTGTTTCTAGCACTTGTCAGCATTTTTCCTGTGGTTAGCTGTGGTCTAGCCTATATTTTCTTTAAGAAGTTTTGGCACCAACTTTGCCATGCTCCTGACCAAAGTCCAAGTAATGGCGATACCATGTGTGACTGTCCCATTCCTCAATTCCTGCTTAGAGTCCTATTTCCATCCTCCTTTACTACCCACCTTTTTCAAAAACAAATTATTTATGCATACAAGAATTGGAGTACAGGCCAGAGGTGTGGGAGGGGGTGAGAGGACTCACCAGGAATAGAGTGGGCAACAGAACAGTTAGAGAGTTTTTGAAGTACACTGCTGAGGGGAGCAGCAGGTAAGACAGGAGAGTTCTGCTGCACCATTTGGGTCACCTCCCTGGTCAGGGGTCATACTTGGCTGCAGATAGCTTCACAGTGTTGTGACCTAAGCCCTTGCACCACCAGGGAGGCCCCTCAACACTTACCTTCTGATAGCCCCACATCTTCCCTTTTAACTTTTCAGTCCTAGGTTGGTGGCTGTCCATAGCCGTTACCAATATATTGGGGTTAGTTCTGTGTTCCCTTCTGACTTTCTTAGTTTCCCTGTTAGTGACTAGCCTGAGCAGTTTCCCAGAACTACGAAACCTTCACATTCTAAAGGAGTCCTGCCACTGCCATCCACCACACAAAGACAACGCATGTTCTTAGTGTGAAGGAACTTTAATAGGATTGGTGTGCATAGAGAAGAGAAGGGATGAGAGTTCCCAGTGAAACATCCAAAGTTTCCAGTCCCCTGTTGGTAAATGCCCAGCCAAACAGGCTTGGCCTGAAGCTCACTGCTAGGCCCAAAAGGTTGCCATAATGCAAGGCGCCTCCTGGCGGAGAACCATCTGAAAGGGACAGAAGGGGCCAGGCAAGTCTGGAATGATAGATGCAAAATCAAATTACGAATCAAATTTAAGACTGCCATGTCAGCCTCCCTATCTGCTTCACCCATGTATTTCTTTCATGTTTCCCAAGTCCCTGGAGCAAGTCCAAGACTGAGAAGCAAGTGGGACTTTTTTTACATGTCTCTGCCCCACGCATCTCCTCCAAGTTTCCCTCCCACCTGCTGCCCCCCAACCTGCTCAGCTCCAGCCTTCATTAGGTGGGGCACAGGACATGGAACCTCTCCTTTTTATGGACATTCCTCGCTAACATCCCAACACCTATATGATCAGTTTATCTATTAAATCCATGCCACTTTAAATATCTGATGCCTGAGGTTTCCATTTCCCATGGACTGAAACAATTGCTGAAGTTTCTAGATGCATCATTCTTCACTGTTACAGTGATCTGTTTGTAGCTAGTTTTTCTTTCTTGCAGGGTCACACCAACGGGCTTATTAAGTGTTTTTCTGATTTTTAATGATTATAGACACTGACATCATCTCTTGAATCTGTACTCACGAACAGGCCTCTTGGATCCTATTGCTTGTTTCTATATTGGTCTTACAATGCAGGTTATCCAGGTTGTCTGCATAATTTTGTTTCATCTACTTAACCCCAGTATTTTCCTGATTCATTCCCAGTACAAAGGAGTATACCTGGATTGAACTTGTCTTCCTTGAGAATCTTCTATTTAAACCTCTTCAATACATTTTTTTTAAAAAATAAGACAGCAAGGCTACACTCAACAACAAAGAAAAATAAATTCAAGGAATTGGGCAATTATAACCAAAAGCAAACAAAAAACTCAACAAGACCAAAAAGCCAAGATAAACTAAAGGGTCCATGGGGCGGGGAGGGGAGTGCAGAGACGGGGATGAGGGCAGAAAGAGCACAAGGGACTGAGGTGATGGTGCACAGGTGGAATGGTGGTGGGTACTCCCTGGGGAATACAAACGATGTCAAATATAATTAATTAAATTAAAAAAATAAATCTATAGAAGTAAAAAAAAAAGATTTATTTTTATTTACCTATGCATACAAGAACTGGGGTGTAGGTCAGTGGTGTATGGGGGAGGAGTGAGAGGATTTTCTAGAGACAGAATGGCAAGCAGAACAGGTGGATTTACTAAAATACACTGCTGAGAGGAGCAGTGGGCGAGGCAGGAGAGGTCTGCTGTGCCATGTGGGTTAGATCCCTGGCCAGGGATGGAACTCAGGCCACAGTGGCTGGCGATAGCTTACTAGTGCTGAGACTTTAACCCCTGTGCCACAACGGGGGCCCTATTTATTTACTCTTTAATAAGTTCAAATCTTTGTGAGTTATGGAGTCAAAACGGTTTGTGTCTGATGGCATTAGCAAAGAAGATTGCTTCAGAACTTGACGTGAGTCATGCAAGTGTTTCCATGGACACAGTCACTTTTCTCTATACTTTTCTGGCTTTGTTCTTCAGTTTGCCACCAGGAGTCACTGTGTTGTTCTTTGCTTTGACATGTAAGTCCATCCCTTCCTAGAAAGAATTCAGTTTCATCGCAAGCACAAATATTTTCAATTTACTCTGTACTGACACTGTTCCAGAAATCCTGCTATAGCCAGCAAAAATAGTCAGACATAACTGCTTTAGGAGTCTTGTACCCAGACGTTTCTCCAGTCTCCAAAATGGTGGAAAGAGTATTTAATACACACTTTTTAGTGACCTCCATCCTCATAGAGACTGCCCAGTGGTGGGTAGCTGCAAGACCTCCACTGATTGTCCTTCATCTTTCTTTATATTTCCCAGGGCTTTTACTTCTGGTCTGCCATCTGCTGCTTTATTACTCTTTTCTATTCCCACCTTCAGTCCCCTCTTATTCTCATTACCCCCCCCATTGGAATGATTCATAGTTTGTATATATTAGAATGTAAAAGCATTTGCTGAAAAGGTATTATCTGCTGAATTGCCTAAATTTTACATAAGAACTCCTGCTGCATGAGGAAGCCTCATTATATCTACTTATGAACCAAGTAAGCATTTTATAGACCAGAGGAAAACAGCTAGTGATTTTATTGATGGTACTTCTGTTCATCAGGTTGATAAATTAATTAAGCCTTTCTTTTTTTATTAGATGGGTTATGTGTTCCTTTAGTAAACATTTATCTTGTTGCCCTGTTTACTCAGCAATGTATCAGGTAGGTGCACTGGAGGATAAGTTAGCTCTGGCCTGTGTTGAAAGACAATCCTGTTTACCTGAGAGGAAGAAACACGTACATTAAGTAGCTAAGGGACTAAAATAAGTGTAAGCTGATGTGCTAGAAACTGTGCTTAAGTGTGTGTTGTGGGCTATATAATAATGGTGCTTCCTGCATATGGACAAAATAAGCACTTTGTGTTGTCTCTTTTAATCCTTGCAACTCCCAAGCAGTTCCTTTAATTTAAAGTCCTTTTTTTGAAGTGGTAAATCTGAGGCTTAGAGGTTAAATTTCTTGCTCAAGGATACACATCTACCAAATGTTAGGAATGAGAATGTGAGCCCCACGTTGATCTGAGTCTAGAGACTATTGTAGGTAGAAGTGAAGATTTCTTCATGAACTTGCATGGTGTTGCATGTATGTGTGCTTTCTGAGATGTGCTAGGTGTCTTTTATTTACTTCCCTGAATCCCTTCTCCAACCCCTAGTGCCTTGGGTGGCTGACCTGTGTGGATTACACCAGTGAACACCTTGCCTTTTGACTTCCAGCTTTGAGCAAAGGGAAGGACTCAGGAGATCTGAGGGCAGGTGGAGAATGATGTTGGGTATTTATTTCTCTAGCTCTTCTCTACCTTGTCTCAACCTATTATTAACTCCATAACTCTACTTCCTTTCTCCTACCTCTCCCATTTTTTTTTTTTAATTCTAGGGATTGGTCTCACCCCTTGACTCTTCAGGCATGATTCTTTGACCTTAGTAATGCTAACTCTGCCTCTGACTTATTTAAAAGTTGTCCCTTTAACATGGATGGAGCTGCCCTCCAGTTCCCCTTGATTATGCTAAGTGAGGTAAGTCAGAAGGTCAAAGACAAATAGCTTATGGTGTCACTTATCTGTGGAATATAAAAAACAAAACAAAGGATCAGAAAACCCAAACCAATAACCTGAAGCCTAGAAATATGTAGAATTGAGGTTACCAGAGCTGGAGGGAGATGGGGAGAGCAAAGTGGGGAGGGGGCACAATGAACTATGGTAGAGAACAGTGGTGGGTGTAGTGTGGTAATATGCACGCGGAAGTTGTGACCCTATACCTTTAGATATATACAACATTGTAAACCATTGTTAACCTTAAAAAAAATCCTCTTGATCAAACTCAATTTTAGTGTATAATACCCTAGGTGAGTACCTCATGTATTTCTGGATGAGATTGCTATGGGAAAATCTTGTGAGGCAGTCCTTCGTTTCTTCCTCTTGCTCTTTCTCAGTATGGTCAGCAATAAGGACAGGAAGTAGTCTCTGTCCTCAGGGACCTTACTCTATGGTTTAAACTTGGATTTATAATAGCAGGAAGGAGAACTAGTAATGTAATTGAAAAGTGAAGTCACTGGGTCTCCCTGGTGGCTCAAGGGGTTAAGTCTTAGCATTATCAAGCTATATCAGCAGCCACTGCAGCGTGAGTTCCATCCCTAACCAGGGAAGTGATCCACGTGGTACAGCAGGCCTCTCTTGTCTTGCCCACTAATCCCCTCAGCAGTGTATTTCAGTAGATCTGTTTGTTCTACTCCCCACTCTGTCTCTAATGAATCCTCTCACCCACCACACTGCTGGCTTACACTCCAGTTCTTGTATAAATAAGTAAAAATAAATCTTAAAAAAAAAGAAAAGTGAAGTCACTGAACAGAGAATCTAGCACATGAAATGAGATTACTCAGTGTGAATTGTAGCCAATAAATCACAAATTGGTTGCTTATTCTTTCTTTATGCAATTAGCTCTGTTCCCCTGGCCAGATTTTGAAAAACTCATCCTAATTTAATTAAGCAACATAAAGGAAGGTTGGTCAGGATTTTAAAAATTACAGAATTTTTTGGAGAGCAATTTTACACTTACAAAAAAACTGCACAGAAAATAATCCCCATAGTACATCTCAGCTCTCCACATCTCCTTCCAGTTTTGCCTCTTGTTACCACATTGTATTACTGTGGTACATTTACTAAAATTTGATGAGCCAATATTGATTTGTTACTATTAACTAAAATTCCTACTTTGCATTAGGGTCACTGTGTTTTACAGTTCAGTGGATTTTGACATAGGTCTAATGACATGTAACCGCTGTTGCAGCATCATAGCATAGTTACACTGCCCTAAATATACTCTGTGCTCTATCTTTTTATCCCATCACCCCTTCATCCTTGACAACTGTTTTTTTTTTTAAAACTGTCTCCAGTTTTTCCATTTCTAGAATGTTTTATTGTTGGAGTTTTTATATAGTATGTAACCTTTCCAGATCAACTTCCTCCATATCTTTTTGTGGCTTGGTAGCTCATTTCTTCTTATCAATAAATAATATTTCATTGTGTAGATGTGTAACAGTTTGTTTATCCAGTTACTTATTAAAGGACACGTCAGTTGCTTCCAAATATGGTAAGTATAATTAAAACTGCTATTAGCATTTGTGTTGAGCTTTTTGTGTGGACATAAGTTTTTGGATGATGTCCCAAGATTTAAGATATGTGAGTTTAGTAAGATATAAGTGAGTTTAGGAAAAAACCAGGAAAAAAGTGGTTTTTGTCTGTCAGTATTCAGTTCTCCCCCTATTACTGCGGTTTGTCTGATTAGATAAGTACTAAGGCAAGGACATAACATCAAAAGATAATACAAGAAAAGGGAGTATTTCTGGAGTAAACTACCCATTCTCAGATGTGAAGCCCAATCTCTAGTCTTGAAAAGGGGTTTCTTTGAACCAGTCAGTGCCAAGGGCAGCAACTGGTTCTTTTGCCAGTCACACTGAGGCTTAATTAATCATCTATTTGATCGCACCCATATAACATGAAAATTAGAGTTTAGATACAAACTGGGTATTTGACATCATAAGGTATAAAATACTATGTTTTATAATTTTGTATGAGCAATTGACCTGGTGACTTATCTCCAATTGAGGAAAGTGAATACATTAGCAAGGCTTATCTGGTGTGTGAACACATCTTTAGGATGTTAATGTGACTCTCCCTGGCTTTTGAGTAAGTAAAGAGCTTTTCTTTTAAGACCTGCTCTGGCCACCAATAATTCTGCCAAGAGGTCTGATGTTCTGGAAATTTGCCAACCTTTCTTCAGAGACTTTGTCTCATACTGAAACACCCATGGTTTCTAGTGGTCTGTTGAAATCTGATTCAGTGTATGCGGGTGCTGAGCCAGAACAATTCCCATCTCGAATCAACTAACTTTCGAGTGGTGCAACTTCAAGAAAATCACTGGCTTTTGTGTGTGTTTGAGAGAGTCTCTCTGCTGCTTGGGGATATTATAGAGGTTGATAAGCCCGTGTTTTTAAAGCTCTTAAAGTTCTCAAGGGAAAAGTGCCTTGCAACTTCCAGGCTTAATTACTGGGCATATTCCAGATGGGATAAGATGAGCAAAGTGCACTTAGTTTAAAGCCAAATGCTCACCCTTTACATCCAAGGACTACATTTAGCTCCTTCGTAAGGGTAATACATCTTGAATGAATGTGAAAGCATTTGAGTTGCAATGAGAGGAATATTTTAATTATTATTCAATATTCCATCATAAGTATGAATTCATTATTATTTTGGTATCTGAACCAAATTATCAAACACATGTTACAGAGTGGCTCAGAATCTTCCTTAACCTAAATGAAGGTGGACAGATGCCTCTCCTTTTCTGAAGGGCATTTAGAGTAAATTTCTTGAGCTGCTTTTGCCTGCTTAATGTAGCCTTTCTGGTCTGCAGCATTCTCTGGGTTCCACAAAACATTCATTGTGATAGTGAAAGTGAGAAATATTGAGGGGTGACCTCTTAAAATTATTAATAAAAATAATAAAGAAGAGGATTTAAAAATATAAGACTTTGTTTCATAAAAAATAGCTGAAATACGACATCTTTAGTGCTTTTGGAGATTGAGCTTCCTTTTGTTGAGATAAGGTAAAGATTCAACTAGAAATAGTTGTAGACTTAGATACTTAAAAATACTTTAAAAAATGTATAGGGCCTCTCTGATGGTATAAGAGGTTAAGTCGCAGTACTATGAATATATCTGTAGCCACTGCAGCATGAGTTCGATCCCTGGGTAGGGAGGTGACCAACATGGTACAGCAGACCTCTCCTGTATCTTCCTCTGTTCCCCTCAGCAGTGTATTTCAGTAGATCCACCTATTCTGCTCCCCACTATGTCTCTGGTGAATCCTCTTACCCTGCACACCTGTGGCCTGTACCCCAGTTCTTGTATGCATAAATAAATAAATCTTTACAAAAATGTATAAGTGAGACATTGGTGTCGCAAACATTTGGTTGATTTCAGAGACCGCTATTTCTCATTTACTGAATTCCTTCTCCCTTCCTCTGTGCGGTACTGGGAGACTATCATTGTTTCCCAGTTTGGAAGTGCTTTTTTACCTTTGATAAGGACTTTGGTTGCAGTTTGTTATATTTTTGTTTCTTCCACTTTGAAATGTTTTCTAGTGAACGTTCACCAGCTTAATTTTTTTCTCCATATTATTGCTATCTTGACAGAACTTTAATTAATACTAAACATTTCTTAAACTGGATGGTAAAGTTTAAAACTTTGATGAAGTTTAACATGTTCATTTGAGTATATTTACTTATCTGCACTACCATAGTGCAGTGTTGGTAGAAATAGTTTATTTATTTTTATTATCTTTTTTTTTTAAGATTTTATTTATTTATACATACAAGAGCTGGGGTACAGGCCAGAATCGCGGGAGGTGAGAGGATTCACTAGAGACCGAATGGGGAGCAGAACAGGCAGATAGACCGAAATACTTGCTGAGGGGAGCAGCGGGCGAGGCAGGAGAGGTCTGCTGTGCCACGTGGGTCCCCTTCCTGGCTGGGGATCGAACTCGCGCTGCTGTGCCGCAGATGTTTCACAGTGCGGTGCTCAACCCACTACTCCACCAGGGAGGCCCTAGAAATAGTTTTAGCTACAGAAATTTATCTTTTCATATTTTTCTGGATTTCTGTTGTCTAATAATGTAGCCACTAGATCCTATTGGCTATTAAGCACTTGAAATACTCATGGGATTGAAGAACTGAATTTTTAGTTTTTGTTAATTTAAGTTTATTTTTTTTTATTTTTAAAGACTTATTTATTTGTACAAGAGCTGGGGGTACAGGCTAGAGTCTAGGGAGGTGAGAGGATTCACCAGAGACAGAGCGGGGAGCAGAACAGGCAGACTGACTGAAACACACTGCTGAGGGGAGCAGCGGAGGAGGCTCAAGAGGTCTGCCTCACCATGTGGGTCCCCTCCCTAGCCTGCAGCTGGGATTGAACTCATGCTGCAGTGGCTGCGGTTTGCTTCATAGTGCATTGCTTAACCCACTGAGCCACCAAGGAGGCCCCCTTAATTTAAGTTTAAATAACCACTTGTGACCAGTGGCTACTGTGGAATAGCACAACTCCAGGGAGTCATTTGCTTACTAAAGACTGTCTAAATTTTATTGCAATGTTGAATATGATCACAACAAAAGTAAAAGTTTAGCAAACTTGTTTACTTTGTGCTAAGGATGTCACTGGATGTTTAACTTTTAGGTATCCAATGACTCTGTGACCTTTTGTTTTACAGGGTGTGTAAGTAATTCAGCCATGGTCTCAGAACTAGCTTATATCTTTTCTATTTTGCCATAGGATCTAATTTTAGTTCAAACTATGGGATTAATTATTGTGTACAACACCTCAATTTGGGTTTGTCTTATGTTTGCTTATGATTAGTTTGAAGTTTTACAGTATTTTCATCATCCTAAAAATGAACTCATTTCCATTAGCAGTTACTCCCTACTTCTTCCTCCCAACCCCCTGACAACCACAAACTTAATTTCTTTCTCTATCGATTATCCTATTCTGAAGATTTCATAATTGGAACCATATTCTAAATAGTCTTTATGACTGAATACTTTAAACCATAATATTTTGGGTTCACCCTTTGTCCCTTTTTATGGTTGAATAATATTCCATTATTTAACCTAAAATACGTGTTTTATTCACACATTTTGTTTATTCATTTATCAGTTACTGGTGACTTTGTTTACTTCTTTTGGATTATTAAAAATGATACTATTATAAATATTCATGTAAAAAATTTGTAGTCATCACTGGTTTCATTTTCTTTTTTTAAGATTTATTTATGCACACAAGAGCTGGGGTATAGGCCAAAGATATAGGGGGTGAGAGGATTCACCAGAGACAGAATGGGGAGCAGACCAGGCAGATCTACTAAAATACACTGCTGAGGGGAGCAGTGGACAAGAGAGGAGAGGTCTGTTACAACATGTGGGTCAGCTCCCTGGCAGGGGATGGAACTGGAGCTGCAGTGGCTGTGGATAGCTTGATAGTGCTGAACTGCTGAACCTACCTAATCTCTTTCTTGCACTACCAGGGAGGCCCATCTGGTTTCATTTTCTTGGGTGTAGCTGGGTCACAAGGTAGCATTCTTAGCATTTATGAAGCAAGGGTAGTTTCTTTTGAATAAAATATGATTAGTTTTTCATTTTTTCTTGTGGTTTCTGTTCTCTAGTGAATTGGGTTTGCAGTGGAGTGTAGGTTCAAGACAATAGCAGGTTGTCCTTTTGTAAAACATTTTAAAAAAATCAATATTTGTTTTCAGAATTTTTTCATATACATTTAGTTTTTTAAAATTATTTTTTAAAAATAATTTTTGTAGTTTTTCTTTTTTTAAATGCATGATGGTCTTCCTTTTTTATGTTTTTCTCGTACTTTTGTGTGAAAAGATAATGGCAAAATATGTGAACCCATAGCAGGACAATAATCTCTGTTGAGTTGGGGTATTTTCCTAGGCTTTATTTTGTTCAAACCCTAAAAGATTGGACTAATGCCTCCCTGCTGATTTGTCTGCAAGAAACAGCAGAGTTTTAAGGCAGTTGTAGCTTCCTTTTGTTCAATACACAGACGTTTCTTGCTGAAATGACAGAAGTCTAAAACTACTTTTTAAAAATACATAGTTTAACTCTGTGCATGTTGCCAGAATGGTTTTATTAAAATAAGGTCACTGAGGCCTGCAAGAACATTACCCTGAATTATAGTAGAGTTGGTTTAAAAGGGGAAAGATAGATCCTAGCATAAAAACTCAACATTTTCCTGATTTCCTCTATTTATTTGAATTTTCTATTGTATATTTTCTGTGGTAGATGCTAAGGAGAACATAGAAACACAATGTTGTTCTTGGCTTCGAGAGCTTATACAGTTAACTATATATGTCAGAAATGAAGAAAAGGCCCTAAGAATGATGCAAAGGACTGTGGAAATGTTTCAAGTAGTTCAGAAAGACCTAGTAGTTTGGGGTCCTGGCAGGGGGTGGAATTCTGGAATCTTGAGGGGTCAGATAAGAGAAAAAGAGAGAGAGAAGGAGGGGGGGAAAGTCTCTTGGGTTGAATCTTCTTTTAGAAAAATATTTTGTAGAGCGGTTTTTAGGTTTACAGTAAGACTGAGTGAAAATACAGACTTCCTATAGACCCCCTATCCCTACTCATCCCTAGCTTCTTCCTTTGTCATGATTGCTCATCAGAGTGAAAGGTTTTTTTTAACCTTGGATTGACTCTTTATGGTAAAACCATGACCTTATTAATTTGAACCCATTAATTAGGAAATTCTTTCTGGTTTTGCTCTTTATTTTTTTTCCTTTACTTATATATATTTGACATCAGTTGTAATCCGCATGTATTCTCCATCATCATTTCACCAGTGCACCATAAATAACCTCAGTCCCTTGTGCTCTTATCTGCCCTCAACCCTCTCCCTCTCCACTCCCCACCAAGTGTCCCCAAATTGTCCTTGTCTTTTTGTTTTTGTTTTGTTATTATTTTTTTTATATTCAGTGGACTTTCAGAAACCTCTTTCGAATCTCCTCAGACAACAGAAAAATTAGATTTCATATAATACTTTCTGTAGTTTAGACTTCTTCATATGTTCTGAAGGACTTTCTCCTCCTACTTGGATTGAGTTAGTGAAATTTGACCCACTGGGAAATGCAAACTAACCTTTACCCCCTCACATCTCTGGTGAATGTACTGATTAGGATGGAATGTTCCTGTTTCTTGAATATTTTTCTTGCAGCCCTGCTGCAGAATAGAGGCTCCTGAGTGTAAGGAAGTGGAAAGCAGAAAAACCATGAAATGAACCTGCTTTTGTGAGGTGCCCTTGACCATAACCATTTATCACCTGCAGATGGAGTGGCGTCACTGGTTACTAGGTCATTTCACAGTAATTCTGAAACCTTTGCTGACAAATGTTGAGGCACAGATGAATTGAATTCTGTGTCTGCTACAGAATTTCTGTGAAAAATTTTGAGGAGCAGATTTGGCTAATGATGCCTACACAAACTGAAATTCCAAAACAATATCCTTTGCAAAATTTCTGTTAGCAAAACATAGTGTAACTACTGCTGCTGCTTTTCCATCTTCATTGCTGTTTCAGAAGTGTGCTGAATAAAGCAGTGCGCAACTCCAAGGGACATTTTATGTCACCTGCATCCCCTGGAATTGTGCAGTGCACAATGTGCACAGCTGCACATGGAGGTTCTAGGTGCTGAATTTGGCTCTTGGTCTTATAAACTGCGACATATGTGCTGGTGTTATGGATGAAATTGGACCTTTGAAGGAAAAGGTTTTGAACTCTGAATAGATAATTCTGTATTTGACTTATATGTCTTCTATGTCTGGTGGCATTAACCAACACTTAAACTATTATTACCAAGGTTATTTTTTTTTAAATTTTTTTATTAAAATATTTTAAAATTTACATATACTTGCCATTAATTGTAATCCCCATGTATTACCAAGGTTATTATGACATGTCTCATCACTGTAAGTTATCTCGTGACTGATCTGAAAGACTTTCTAACCCTGTGCTGGACTTAACTGAGCATTCTTCATTTTAAGCCTGGTTTGTGTTACTGTGGCTCCTATTGCTGGGATTGATCTCTCTGTTGTCACTAGAAGGTCTGGGTGGTGAAGTGTATTGATGCTTCATATGCAAGAGGCTGTTATATCTCATACTCAAAGGCCAGTATGCTTCTAGCTGCTCCTGTCAGGATGGCGGGATGTAGGGTCTAGAGCAACTGGAGTAGCTGACCTAGGAGTCCTCAAAGCACTCTCTTGCATTAAGAAGGATTAAAATTGCTATTTGCTAGAGCTGTATCTGGCAAGAGTTTCAAAACATTTCCAGGAAAGAAAAACAAAGAGTATTTCAGCAAAGGAGTGAGCAAAGTTGGCACTTATCTCCATGAAGTCACTTCATTTGGGACACAAAGTTTATGTGTTCCATAACTGATTTTGTAGGTACTTTGAGGAATACCTTAAATTTGTATTTCTTTTTTTTTTTTTTTAAAGATTTATTTATTTATGCATATAAGAGCTGGGGCACAGGCCAGATCAGGAGGTGAGAGGATTCACCAGACAGAGTGGGGAGCAGAACAGGCAGACTGACTGAAACACACTGCTGAGGGGAGCAGCGGGCACAGCAGAGAGAGGTCTGCTGAGCCATGTGGGTCCCCTCCCTGGCCGGCAGCAGGGATCGAACTCGTGCTGCAGTGACTGTGGCTTGCTTCTTAGTGCATTGCTTAACCCACTATGCCACCAGGGAGGCCCTAAATTTGTATTTCTAACTTAGAGAACTTTGAAAAATAACTATCGACTTTGGGGTGATTGAGAAATCAGATGATATATTTTGTTCATATAGGTTATTAATTAATATTTAATCATCAATAATTAGATCCCGCTTCATGCACAAGATCTAGTTTCTTCACAAGTTTGGTAGAGTTTTATGTAAAACAAAACCACAGATGTTTATAACTGGAAGAAATTCTGATACCATTTATCTTGAGCTCTTCGCTTTAGAGGTTTTTAGGCTGAAACCCTGAGAAGCTAAGATACTTGTGTAAAGTGACAGATAGATAGTAGAATCTGAACCAGCAGCCAGGCCGTAATATGCCTGTGAAATAAGAGCAAGTTCTGCTCAGTGTCTTCCCTGGGTGAAGTACCCTCGAAGCCCGAAACCTATCAAGTGCATTTAAGGAATCCTATGCAGTTGGGGCAATTACCACTTGACCACATTGTTGGAATGGTGTGGAATGTGCTTATTAAAGGTCATTATCAGAAAGAAGAGTGTCCTCAGCCTCTCTGTGCTTCCTTTTCCTGATCTGTAAAATCACATCTACTTCCTCATCAAATGCAAAGTTGCTATGAGTTAATACTTCTCACTTCATTTTTGGCATTCAGTAGCTCTGTACAACTATGAATTATTAGGATTATATGTTGAAAGTTTTAATTTTTTAATACTCACATGTAAGAGAGATTTAGACAGTTATCCTGTTATCTTGCTTGTGCTAAGAGTTTGGAAAGGGGAGAGGTGTTGCTACTAGATGATCATAGGTTTGTATCTGGACTCTTCTACCTTCTAGCTATATGACTGGGATTCAGTTCAATGCCACCTTTGCTCATCTGAGTGAAGACATAAATGTATACCTGTATTTTCATTAGGTTGTGAGGGTTAGAGGAAATGTATGTGAAAACCAGCCTAGTGCACACGTGTTTGGGAGGTGCTTTTTCCCCTTTGCGGTAGGTGGAATGATTGTCCCTCGTTCTTGCTCTTACCCTCCCGCTCGCTCTCCTCCATGGAGACCTCATGCCCCCTTTTCCAACTCTCATCCATCTCTCTCCATCTGCATCATCGTATCACTCCTGTTTCACGTTCCTTCCCTTCACTGAATTATTTAAAATAGCTTGTTGTGTGTTTATTTGTCTGAAATTGGCTTCTTGAGAAAACAACTTTAAAATTTGTGTTTATCTTGGATCGCTTTCTCCTAAGAATTAAGGCACAACAGGTGCTCAGTAAGGAACTGTTGGTATTGAAGCAGTGCATCCAAGTGACAAAGAGTGCGTGTCCAGCTAGTGTATTCAGAACCAGCTCTCTTCATCTATTTCTCAGTCGCTGGTTTGAATCTCAGTATCTCTGTGATAGTGCTTTGTGCTTCTGATTTCTGAGGAGAAGCCATTGTTCTTTTGTCTCTGTGTTCTAGTCTACGAAACTGGAAATATTCCCAGTCATTGAATTGTTAATAGTAAAATTTCTGCTTAAGATTTTTAATCATATTTTTCTGTTCAGAGTGCCCCTCTCAAAATTCACTGCAACCTTCAGTCACATTTAATAAAACAAAAACAAATTTCTGTTGTCTTCATGGTTCAGAAGCTGCTTGGTAATACTTGCATTTTATGGTACCTTTTCTTTGCAGAATAGAAATTGCTTTCTAAAGAAGATTGAGTTTTTATAGCTACAGAGTCTGAAGTCAGTAGAAATTGTTTATACTATCAATCTGGAGGATTAAAATGTGATATTTTCTAATATGTATTATAATTAATTTTTATGTTTCACTGCTCAAATTTTGCTTAGAAAGTTTCTAAATGGACTTTTATTTGAATATTTCCTAACATTATGTAGTTGCTAGTAGTGCTTACAAAGAATTTTCTCATTCAGGTTTTATTGTGCATTTTATGGTAGGTCCTGGGAATGACACGAATTTGTCTTTTGCCCTTGAAACTTTTATAGTGGAAAATAAGAAAAAATACCCTTCAAATAAAGTAATGAGTAAGAGAGGGTTAAAGTCAACAGATACTACTAAAGTGTACTAAAAGTAATGAATATTTTGAGAAAATTATTTAGGAGGTGATAAACTGTGAAAATAGGTCAAAATAAATGCATTTCACCCCATGGTCACTTTTACAAGGACTGTAAATCTTTATTTTTTCAAACTTTGTGTGGTACAGAATCCAAAGGATCTTAGATATTTACCTACAATTGACAGCTACAACAAGAATATATAGTTTCCCTATGCAGCCTATCAAGGGGAAGGGAAAAGGATATTTCTAAAAATCTTAAGAACATAATAGTTGTAAGGTGACTCCTCTGTTTTTATTAGGAAACAGACAACTACACATTTTGGATACTTTTACTCTATGCTAGATATTTATTTGATAATTTTAAACTTGTATTATCATCGCCAGTCACTCTCCTGAAGGCAAAAAAAAAAAAAAAGTTCCTTGTTCCTCATTTTTTTCTCCACAGCTTGTGATATAAGCTGTATTTACATCTAGTATAAAATATTTTCTTTGCCTTTTTTTGAAAGTGATAAGGAGGATTGAGTATTAAGATTGAAGTAGCTAAAGGAAGAGTCAGTCGAACTTAATATATTTGAAACAGTTAGTCATAAGTGATTTATGCCATTTATCTTCTTTTAGACATATTTACATGGACCAGATTGATAACCTGTAGCAATATAGAGTTTGTTCTGGGCTTGAGAAATTATAAAAATCTGAATAAAGTTCTATGCTTGGGGGAAATTCATGTAAATCTCAGTTGATAATCCACTCAGCCTATCTTAGAATTCTAAAATTTTTACTCAAGAAAATACAATTGAAATCATATTTTATCTAGGCAAGGTCAGGATTCACTGGCAGTAATTAATTACTGCATTTTATATAACTTCTTTTGCCAGGTGTTTGGAAAATTTAGTTGCTGGTTATTTTTAATTAGTGGGTGTTGTCTTTATTGTTAAATAATCATATACATATATTTAATTTGGTATATTGCTTACTTTTTTGGGTGAAATTTAGATTAGTATAATCCTCATTTAATAAAAATGAAACCAGACATCACAGTCTGCACTGTATGAAGGTAAATGTGCTAAGTACTAGGTGGGGTGCTTCCTGTATTTGGAAGGACCCTCTAAGGGGTGTGCTATATAGAATCTTTATTTTATATCTGTTTGTCTCCTACAAAGATTCAAGCTCAATATTGTCAAATTTTTAAAAGTATCAAGGAAATCAAGAAACCTGGACTTTATGTTAAATCACTAAACCCTTAAATATTCTCAACTAATTAATTTTTTTGAAAGAGCACGATGCATGGCAAACAAACTGATTAAAAAGCAAATTCCCAGTGAGGCAGCGATGGGACAGTTTTTACCCTCAGCTCCAGTCAGGGTTGATAATTGAAAGTGCAACACGGGAAATTTACTGTAGTTTTTAAGTAATAAAGGGAAATTCTTTCAAGTGGCAGCATATCCTGGAAACTTTCTCCTCTTTCTAGATAAAAGTATCAGAGAAGGAAAAGCAAAATAAAAGATTTTGGAGATGTATTTTCCAGGTGTGCAGTACAGGAAAATTGCACATTAAAAATTCCTGTATGGGCAGTCAGTGGTAAGACAAGTTGAATAGCAGTAGGATTACATGAATTCCATAAGTGAATTATGTCTCGGCAGAAATGTGGATTGGGAAGTTGCTGCACTTAGCAAATCTGTCTTAGTATAGAGAAGGACTTGTCTAGAGCATGTTACGCTTTGGGGTGGATTGTTTGTCTCGCTAGGGACACCAAAGGAAGTGCCTCTTTGACCACATCACTCCTTTGTTCAGTCCTATCCTGGCTTACCATGATCACTTGTCAGAGTCTTTGCTGCCAGGCCCTTCCTCCTCTCAGGTATTCCCAATTTCCACTAACAGGGCGCTCCTCTCCGTTCCCCCATGCTTCATGAGTCCCTCTGCTTTTGCATCCTTGTACCTGGTTTCTACATTCCCTTTGTCTTACATTGCCTGGTTAGTTTTTGTTTTGCAGACTCAGCTCAAATATCTTTTCTTGAACAAAAGATTTCTTGCTTTTAAACCAGCACTTCATAAACTCTGGTTCAGGGTGAATCTTGAAACAGACAAAACTGTATTTATATGATTCTGATTCTCTGCCAGTGTAGCAAGGATGTATTTTATGAGCTTCATAGGTATGCTGCAGAAACACATGGATTTCGTGAGTTTCCCAAGTGAGGTACATTCGATCTTATTTTTGGATGATTCCCAGGGCATGTGAGCTATTGACTGAGAATTAGTACAGCAAATATATTAATTTGTTTTTGACCCAGTGTTTTTCAAACTCTCAAGCTCCATTGAACTCTTTTGTTTGAAAACATCTGTTAATATCTTGAGGAATGTCAAATATGGGAACATAATTTTGGAAAATATTGCCTTAAAACATGATTTTTGTTAATAAGAAGAAATATCTTAGGAAGGAATGTTCTAGAAGTAATGGAAACACCAGATAGGTTTTGTCCATTTCTTTGGGTAGACTTTATGACTTCATTTCAGTATTTCTGTTTTTAGACCATTATCAGCTGAAACTGGTTTACTTGTCACATAATCCAGTCACAAAAAAAGAAAGTGCAGATTTGTATCACACTATTTTTATTTGAAAACTTTTATTTGAAAAATTTCAGATACACTCAAAAATAGAGAGGAGGGAATGTTCAATCCACAGATACTTGCTAGGCAGATTCAACAGTTATTAAGAATTTGCTACATACTTTATCACTTACCTTTTTTTTTTTCTGAACTAAAATTTCTCATCACGTCATTTCACTATTACACTTTTACACTCTTTGGTGTGTATCTTCACAAAGGAGGACAGTGTCTCCTCTAAACCAAAAATATTGTCATACTTATCAAAATTATACTAATTCTTTGGTTATGTCATATTTGAACTTTGAAAAAATTGCCCTATAACTCATGTAGCATAAATTCACTCTTTAATGTACAGTTCACTGTTTTTTAGGATATGTAACCTTTATGTAACCATAACCACTATCTAGTTTTAAGACTTTTTTTATTTAAAGATTTACTTACTTATGTGTGTAAGAACTGGGGTACAGGCCAGAGTCTCAGGAGGTGAGAGGATTCACCAGAGACAGAATGGGTTGCAGAACAGGCAGATAGACCGAAATACACTGCTGAGGGGAACAGTGGGAGAGGCAGGAGAGGTCTGCTGAGCCATGTGGGTCCCCTCCCTGGCCGGGAATCAGACTCGTGCTGTTGTGCAGCATCTGCTCAACCCGCTGCACCACCAGGGAGGCCCTTATAAGACATTTTTAAACCCCCCTATTCCCAAAGAAATCTGTACTTAGGCAATTACGTTCCACTTTTTTCTTCCCAACTGATCTAATTTCTGTTTCTAGACTTTGGCTGTTCTGGCACTATGTAGTTTTTTGTGACTTCTTATTTAGTTTAATGTTTTCAGAGTTCATATTATAGCATGTATTGGTATTTTATTCCTTTTTATTGTTAGTAATATTCCATGATGTGGATATATTATTTCATTTTTTCATTCATCAGTTTGAGATGTTTCTACTCGTTGGTTATCATGAAATGTGCTGTTTTGAACATACACGTGCAACTTTTGTGTTGACATGTTTTCATTTCTATTGTGTGTCTCCCTAAGAGTGGAATTGTTGGGTCGTTGGTAATTCTATATATAACTTTTTGAGGGACTGCCAGAATTCCCCAAGTGACATTTTATATTCCATCAGTAACTTAAAAGAGTTTTAATTTTTCCACATTCTCACCATTTCTGTAACTGCTCTGTCTTATATTTTAATCATCGTAATGGGCGTGAGTTGGTTTTTGTTTGTATTTCCCTAATGTCTAATGATATTAAGCACCTTTTCATTTGTTTATTAGCCATTTGTATATCTTCTTTGAATAAATTTTTGCTGAGGTTCTATCCTTGCTTTAAATTGAATCCTCTTTTAATTACTGAGTTGTAAGAGTTCTTAATTCTGAATACTAATCCCTCATCAGTCACATTGGCTGCAAATGTTTTTTCTTAATTTTTATTTTATTTATATATATATCTTTTACATCATTCTTCATTTTTGTACAGTGTATGCTTTCTCCTCTCGGGTGTAGTTCTCATAAAATTCTCACCACCATTTCACCATAGTCCCTTGTGCTCTTCCCTCCCCTGTTTTGATCTCTCTCTCTCCTCCTCCCCTGCAGAAGTCTCTGATTACAGTTGGCTGAGAATGTTTTAACCCTTTTCTTGGGTTTTCTTTTCACTTTCTTGATAGTGTCCTTTGAAGAACAAATGCTTTAAATTTTGGTCAAGTCCTACTTATCTATTTTTCTTTTGTTGCTTGTGGTTTTGGTGGTGTGTCTAAGAAACCATTGTCTAATCCAAGGGCATGTAGATTTATACCTTTTTTTTTTCTTGAAAATTTTATTTCTTTCAGCCTTTGATCCATTTTTAATTTTTGTATATGGCATAAGGAGGGACACACTTCGGAAACTCATATATTAGCTTTAGCTTTCAGGGTCACTTGAAAGACAGTTATTTTCTCTTTGCCATTTACTTGTGCACCTCCCCCTCCATTCCCAACTAATGGCGTACTTAGCTAATCATGGCATAATTTATAAGAATCTGTTTGCATACCAGGGAGTAGTTACAATCAGAGTGTAAGAGGACAAAGTCTATATTATAAGTGCGATTACGTTTAATTAAGCAAACAGCCAAGTTGCAATGGACATCTGCTGTTTTTACCTTCCTTGTCTACTTTCTGTTTTTCTGGAAATGGGATTTGATTTTTAATTTGTAGGGTCCCCTTACAGTTTTTGTCTGTGGCCTTAACCTTATAAATACCTAGTTTTGCTGAGGAGTTGGCAAGTTGTGCTGACTTGTCCAATGTAATTTACATTTCTAGTGGTGTATCTAAGATATACACAGACCCGAAATAGAGCCATGAGAGAGATACCTGCGACTAGTAGGAAAAAACAAAACAAAACAGAACAAAAACCTGTTGTAGTTTGGAAATACAGTGGCTTTGCCCTCAGAAAAGAGTTAGTGTTTATAAAGCCACAAGAAAGGTGAGCTGAGAGCTGGATTATTAACTATCAGTGGAGCAGCAGAATCTAGCTTTGCCTGAAGCTATTTCTGGACTTTGCAGATACATGAATCTGTACATTCCTTTTTAGATTCAGAGCTGAAATCACTGTGGTTTTACACAGAGAGTATGCTGGATGCTGAGGACACTTTCCTGCCTTCATGGATATGACAGCCTAGAAGCAAGGCACATAGAAATAAATAAATGACAGTGTTTCCCTGGTGGCACAGCGGGTTAAGCACTGCACTGTGAAGCATCCACAGCACAGCAGCACGAGTTCTATCCCTGGCCAGGGAGGGAACGCACATGGCACAGCAGACCTCTCCTGCCCCGCCCACTGCTCCCCTCAGCAGTGTACTTTAGTCAATGTGTTTTGCTCTCCACTCTGTCTCTGGTGAATCCTCTCACCACCCCCATCTCTGTCCTGCACCCCAACTCTTGTATGCATTAAAAAAAAAAGCTGTGTTTTTTTTTTTTTTTAAAGGAAGAAAGAAATGACAAATGCAAGAGTAGATATCAGTATCAAATAGATGTAAAGCACAACTTTGGGAGGGAGTAAGAAACTGGAAAAAGTCTTCAGAAAATAATCCCTGATGTAGAGTTGAAAGATGAATTGGCTGTAAACAACAAAACTAATTTTTCCACCACAGTCTGCAGGAGTCATTTCCATTATTTTATTGAAGATAGATGTGCTGTTACACTCTACCAGTGGTATGCACTGACCTTCTAATGGGTGCCATTCCACAGCAATTTCTTCTTCTAATCACTATCAAGAGATGATAGAAACTCTCTGTAACAGGTTATCAGAAAATCATAATCTGAGAGGTAACATTAAGGTTTTTTGAACCTTGTTTTATTTAGTGTATCCTTGAGATGAAAGCCCAGTGTAGTATTGTGCATAAATGGCTGTGACTTTATAGACATAGATTATTTAGTCTGATCCATTTTATTTTACAGAGAAAAAATTATAGCCTATAAAATGTACCCCAAATCACATAACATGAATGGACTTGTAATCTTAGTTTCCTTATTCTTGGTACAGTCATTCTGCAAGACGCTGAAAGACAGGAAATAGTATCTTCTCCTATGGAGGCTGGTATATCAATATGTTCTTAATAATTTTTAAAACCAAAAGCTGATGGGGATTTAAGGAAAAAAATTAAAGAAGAGGGGAGGTTTTTATGTGGATGAACCTTTTGTTTAGCGAGTTGCCAGCTGGATGTTGTCATTATTCTGAGCGTGGTATCCAGACTCCAGTGGAATGGCTGGATGGCTGCCATCTCTCACCCAGATGGCACTCCCTGTGTCTGTTCAATCAGGCGGGAAGTTGTGGTTCTCATGCAGATTGTCAGCACACCTATTCCCAGCGTTCAGGGTTTCCAGCAAACTGATTTTGAGATCAAGCAATTATTAAGCCGTCACAGATCCTTTTTCCTCTCAGGAGATTTTTGTTTTGTTTTATTTTCTTTATTGAGTCACCATTTCCCCGTCCTCTACAATCTTCATAATAAGAAGGTTATGCAGACCCATTGTATCTTTGGATAAGGTTATCAGTGGTAAGTGGGAAAATGATAAGATGTAAACAAGCAAAATAAAACAAAAGTAAAAAAAAATGTGGCAATGTTTCATGTTAATAATCGGTCCTTTTGAGTGGTGGACACTTAAAATTTTTATTCAAGGTAGGATCAGAAAGGGATCCTATGTAGCAATCAAGGTTGCTTGTCTTGAAGTTCATTTGGACATGTCCTATTTTCTTACTTTGTTTTTTTGGGAGGTGCAGAGTGCATAGGGGCAACTGATGAAATGGGCAAGGAAGGGTAATACTTTTCTCCCTCCCTCTAGCAAACTTTGGTCCATACCCCTGTGGTGATTTCTTTGTTTCTTCCTGATGCTCAGTGAAATTTTTCTAGTGAGCTACTCATTGCTGTGGTTATGAGACTTACCTAACAAATAAGTTTCTTTAGGGTGTTTACTGGTGGTTTGGAAAAACAAAAACTAAGTGAACATGACATGCCCATGTAAATTTGCTGTTAAACCTGAGGATGACACAAAAAGACAACTGTGTTTCAGCTCAGCTGCAAATTATTCTGTTTCCTTTGGTATCTAGTTGCCATTTGCCAGAGCTTTGAGAGTACGAAAGTCTGTCAGTTATCCTCAGGTCTAATGTAGTTTATTTTGGGGGATAAGTGAAATAGGAGGAAAATGAAACTTTGGAACTACTTGCTTCTGTTGTGGAAAAGTGACTGAACGAGGCAAAATCTGAATAGAGCTAAGTCAGAAGAATATAGACTATAAAGAATATAGAAGATCCTATAGTCTCTTCTTTTTAAGTACTAGCTTTATTGAAATATTAGTTACATAGCATACAATGCATCAGTTAAATGCTTAGGGTGGTATTTGGCATCCTCAGAGTTTTACAGCCCTCACCCCAGTCACTTTTAGAACACTGTATCACTGCCAAAGCCTCCTTGTGCACTTCACCTGTCACCCCTCTGTGCCCTCTGCCCCATCCTGGCCCTAAGCCACCACTAATACACTTTCAGTCTCTATGGATTTGCCTATCTGAACATTTGTATCTAAATGGAATTATGAAATTATAGTGCATATTTGTTTGTTTTTTTTCTGTTTGCATCTTTCATTTAACATCAAGTTTACCAGATTCCTCCATGTTGTAGTTTGCATCAGGGCTTCATTCCTACTTTTGGCCAAATATTATTTTGTGGTACAGATACACTGTATTTTGTTGAGCCCTTCATCAGTTGATTCTCCTTCATGTTGGCTTTTTGACTACTAGAAATGATGTTACTATAAGCATTTGTATGTAAATTTGACTCCTGTATGGATATGATACAGTGGTCAGAGGGAAATTATTCTAAAATGTCAGAAACATTTTATTTTGACATAGTTAGGTGCTGACTGACCTTTATGACACAAAAACTGTATTCTAAGGAAAATGATCAATTTAGAAGGCTGATTTTAGTTCAAGTTATGGAGCCTACGTTTTTCAACTGGTTTCATTCTAAGGGCTTGTTAAATGTATTCCTTTATCTTTATCACTCAGAGTAGTTTTCATACTCTTGTCATTTCATTGTGTCTAAGGTCAGGATCTTCTCCCATCAGGCAGTATAAGGGCCCTGCTGCAGTGATTCTAAAGGAAGTAGAGGGCCCGCCCTGGTGGCAGAGTGGGTTAAGCAATGCACTATGGAGCAAACCGCAACCACTGCAGCACAAGTTCAATCCCTGCTGCCGGCCAGGGAGGGGACCCACATGGTGCGGCAGACCTCTCCTGCCTTGCCCACTGCTCCCCTCAGCAGTGTGTTTCAGTCAGTCTGCCTGTTCTGTTCCCCACTCTGTCTCTAGTGGATCCTCTCCCATCCCCACTTCTGGCCTGTACCCCAGTTCTTGTATGAATAAAAAAATAAATCTTTAAAAAAAATAAAGGAAGTAGACAGGGCCTATAAGTAGAGGAAATAAACATATGATATACCACAGTGTGTTAATCACCATTATGGGTAGTAATGACTGGAGTAAGCAGAAGTTATGTCATCATCCTAAATGTGGCAGAAAAGAGTGAATTTCCCAGTTGTGATCACAGTCACATTTGAATTTGTCAAAACTGAATGATAATCTGTTTTATACCCACAATATAAGATAATTCAAATTTTTGATTATTTTTTGGTTGCCATCATAATCATCATTTTTTTTTAGCTATCATTATGCATTTTCCAGTATAAGCCCTTACCCTTTTTTACTTGGGAAACAAAATAAATCAAACTACCAACCCCTATTAGTGACATGGAATTAAAAAATATTGCATGAATTTCTGTGGTTGCTACTTTTTGGGGGATGTTTGTTATTTATATATTTTAAAAGTTTTATTTATGCATACAAGAGCTGGAGTACAGGCCAGAGGTCAGGGTAGGGGGTGAGAAGATTCACCAGAGTCAGAACTGGAAGCAGAACAGGCAGATTGACTGAAATACACTGCTGACGGGAGCAGCAGGCTACGCAGGAGAGGTCTGGTGCACCATGTGGGTCCCCTCCCTGGCTGGGGATCGAACTCTTACTTCAGTGGCTGTGGAAGCTCCACAGTGCCGTGCTCACCCCTTGCGCCACCAGAGAGGCTCTGATATTTATATTTTAACTATCTTTTATTTTTCTTTTATCCAACATCTACGTAGAAAACTTCGTTGTTAATGGAGTAGGGTACGTGAAGCTTTATGTGGAAAGATGAAATTCTTAGTGTTGAAACTACATATTTTATTAGAGATTAAAATTTTAACTCTAAAAATTAGTAGAAATTTTTCATAGGTTTTCCTCTATATTTTACACTATCAAATGACATTTAAAATCTAGGTTGGTGTGTTTAAAGAACACTAATTAATGTCTTATAGATGTTATAAAAATTGCTTACTTCATTATATTAAAAGCTGTTGAATTTGGAAGGAACTCTTGAAATTGATTAATCCATTGCTCAGCAACACAGTAGATGGTGCTTGTTAACACAGTTTTCTCTAGAAGTTTGACTTAAGTATGATAATTATAAAACATCATTTCCCTGAGAAAAATTTGTATGTGAATAACAACAAATTCATCTTTTATAAGTCACAAAAGTATAAATATCTGCTTTATTTTTAATGCAACACATACTTTGCTTTCATGGTTATTGCTGATTGCACTAATAAAATAATGAAAAACTGTGATTGATGGATTTTTAAGTATTCTAACATCCACTGAATTATATCAAAGTTACAATTTATTTTCACATAGATATGAAAGATCAAACTATATATATATGTATACAACTTAATATTTTTGTAGAATGTTCAGTTGTACTGATTGTATTGGGGTGGATTTTTTTGTTTTGTTTTGCTTCGATTTTAACATTGGAACCTCATCTCTCACACAGAACCTCATCTGTCCCCCTTATAGAATTATCAAAATCATATGAGATGATCTATGTGAATGCCTTTAACGACGCTAAAAGACACATATGTATGTGTATAAATGTGTTGCAAACTTAATTTAGTGGAGAAATAGAATTCTGTATTTTATTTTATTTTTAGATTTTATTATCTATATACACAATTATGTATTTTACATCATTATTCCTTTTTTGTACAGTGCATGCTTTCTCCTCTCAGGTGTAGTTCCTTTAAAATTCCCACCACCAGTTCACTTCTGCACCATCACCATAGTCCCTTCTGCTTTGCCCTCTCCTTTTTTGATCCTTCTCCCTCCCACTCCTCTGTAGAGTGTTTCTGATCAATTATTGCTTGTTAATTTTTTAAATTTATTATAATTTTTTCCCTGATCCCTTATTTGTATCCCTACATTACTCCTATGAAATGATCCGATATTTTTCTTTTTCTTTCTGGCTTATTTCACTGAGCATGATCCCTTCCAGCTATTTATTTATTTTTTAAAAATTATGTGTTTTTATTTTCTTATATCATTGTTCATTTTTGTACAATAACTGGTCCCTCCCCTCAGGTGTAGTACCCATAGTTCTCCTGCCACCCTATAACCTGTGAACCATCACCATAGTCCCTTGTGTTACTCCTCCCTTGTTTTGCTCCCCCTCTCCTGCTGTATGTCTCAGATATATGGTCGACTTCCTTGTTTTGTCTTTTCCTTAGTATTTTATTTGGTGTCTCTATATTCCACACATAAGTGACACCATCGATATTTATCTGTCTTTTTTTCTTTTAACTTATTCATATTTTGGCTAGCATAAACCCTTCCAGCTCCATGGGATGGATGTTTTGTTATGGAAACACTGACTTTTGGGTATTTAATAAGCTGGCTGTCTTGTTCACAATGAATGGGATATAAACATTGCATGATAATTTTGAAAGCGTTTTATGGAAACTGCAAAAATGGAACAGTATTTTTAAGAATATGGTTATCTATAACAAAAAGAAAAATACATCATTAGAACAAAACCATGTGTTAATCATTGGACTATAGGTCAGCTAGGGTAAGATCATGAGGGAGGGTATGTAAGAGATTTCTGGCTGCTGGTGGTGGCTGGAGATCACTTGGTGAGGTTGTCAGAGTTAGGTTAGAAGTTTCAGCCTAGATAAATTCTACCAGGCTCTTTAGAGTATCTAGCCATAGCCAGAGAAAAACAGTGAAAAAAGGTGCAATCCCAAATTCAGGGATTTAATAAACTAGAATAATATGCATGATGATTTTCTCCAGATGTAGACATGTGCAAGGTAGGAAGAGAAATGAGTTACAGACTAACCTCAACAGCTTGATTTACTTCCATAATTATACTTGGGGATGGAAAGGTAAAAAAATTTGAACCTTTTAGACTTAGATGTTTTTAGGGATGTTTCTATTCTCAGAGGGCTAAAAAAAGTATCATAAAGTACATAATTATGACTTGTGCAAACATATTTTTCCAAAACAGTTTGTCTAGGCAGTTTTACAAGTGGTGAGTAGAAACCGCAGCAAAACTACTTGTCTCTTCCCAGAAAGCCCCGCTCCCTCCCACCCTGCACACTGGCAGCTCTAGACCTCCCAAGGCAGGCCAAGACTCCTCCCAGCCCTCCCAGTTTGGGGGGGACCAAGATGGGGACTTAAAATATATATATATATATTTATTTATTTAGTTATGCCTACAAGGACTGGGGTGTAGGTCAGAGTTGTGTGTGTGTGTTGTGGGGCTGTGCGGAGGATGAGACCATTCACCAGGGACACAGGGGGGAGCAGAACTTGCGGATCTACAGAAACACACTGCTGAGGGGAGCAGTGGTCAAGACAGGAGAGGTCTGCTGCCCCCCTGTGGGTCAGCTCCTGGCCTGGGATTGAATTCATGCAGCAGTGGCTGTGGATAGCTAAAACTTTAACCCCTGTGCCACCAGAGAGGCCCATAGAGACTTGTTTTTACCTTTCTTTCTGGAAGGGGCACCTTTCCAAATCTGAAGGTAGAATCCAGCCCCATCTATCTGGAATTTATTTGGCATTTGATGTAGAAGATTTAAACAAGTCGTCTCCACCCTCTGGATAATCAATTTTAAGAACCTCATCTATCTGTATAATAAACTGTAGTTTATTCTCATCTGGTGTTTGGTCACAGTGGTGGGATTTATACTGACTAATTACCAACATGGATCTCATTAGTACTGAGATGCTTTGGGGTTGGAGATGACTTTGAGCCCCAGAAAGCCTGGCATCTTGTCCGTTCAACCTTCCTTGTCCGTATAGTAACACTTCATATATAGTAGAATTTTTTCCTTGAGGTACCATTTTCCATTTATCTGTATGTTGAATCTTGTATGAAAATTGGACCTTTTTTTTTTTAGTTGTAGGCATATAACACATTCTGACATTTAAAGTCTGGCCTTTAATTTGTTCAGTTTTAAAATTCCTTTACTATCATCTGCTTAAATACTTTGTTTTTAAGATCTGATTATAAGTCCCCTCAGCCCCCTGCTGAAAACCCTCCCTCCCTGTAAGTAAATGTTGGCATAGGCAATCTAGAATTTTTTTGAATATGAATGTGGGTGTTGCTAGCAAACATTAGTTGTAATTTGGAGTAACCTGAAGTTGATAGGAAGGAATGTGCTTTATAAAATAACCAACCAATTGTAACTCAACTAACGGGTTTATATGCTTTACTTTTAAATAGTATTTTTAAAATTTTACTCAGAAATGGAATTGATTCAACACCAATTTATTCTTTTTTCTGTATATGCAAACAGCTATATGAATAGGCTAAGTAGCAGTTAAGTAGTATCCACCTTTCCATGAGCTTTTATGATTCAAAGACTACAAAAGTACACCAAGCTGAGAGAAAACCTTATGTAGCCTGCCATCTTGCTTTCTCCTTACTGATTTCCTTGGTTTCTGTTTCTTTCCAAACAGTTTCACATTGCTTACAATTAATTTCATTTTTATTAGGACCTAAAATAATGAATACAGCATGAAAGAATAAAAAATAGAAATAAGAGGAAGGGATGGAAGATGAGGTTATTTAGGAAGAACTTTTGGTTAGACAGTTGTTCTCTGAGGTGGAGTTATTAAGCTTTATAGTTCTTCAAGAAGGCAAGCTGGTAGGCCAATCTAAGAATAATCTTTTATTTACTTTTTAAGGAAATACTGAGTACTTGCATTCTTTTAGGCACAAGAAATAAAATAGTGGGCAAATTATATTTGAATATCTGCCCTTAGAGAGTTTATATTTAAATAGAGGAGGGAGACAATTTAAAATGTACAATTTATATGAAGTGTTAAATAGTATTATCAAGGAGGGGAAAAGACATGGGAGGGAGATAGGAGTTTTGGGGGGGCACTTATATTTTCGATGGACTGGTTGGGGAAAGTCTCCCTGAAAAACTTGCTTTGGAAAAAATGATGAAAGGCCATGAAAGAACCAGATGTATGACCGGGAATGGTGTTCCTGGCAGAGGGAATAGCTGGTGCAGATATCCAGATGTGTTTCCCGGAAGGGGTGAAAGAGGAGGGACTGGGCAGAGTGAATGAAGAGAGAGTGGTAGGAGGTGGGTCTTGGTGAACATCTGCACTTCCAGGACCTGTCTGAGATGTGTCAAGACTCGTGGAATAAGAAAGGGCAGGGCTGTAAATAAAACCACCTTGCCATATTAAGGTGCTCAGAGTTTCAACACCTTGAACGATAAAGAGAAGTAATGGTGTATACTGGTATAAGTTTACAATTTCTTTCTCACTTACTTCAATATAGGTTATTTTGAAAGTTTAGCAAATATTTTAGAATGTATTTCTAAATTTAGAACATGACTGTTTACTTCGGAAGCAATAATTAAAAACCTCTCTGGTCCATCTGACTTTACCAATCCTAAGACAAATGCCCACTAGGTGATTATTGTGCTTCCAGCTGGTGACTCAGGTTTGTAATCTGGTTTAAGCAGTGGAGAGTTGCAAAAATTGATCTCTGAAATATTATTTCTTGTCTTTTGCCTGTCTGCCAATTTCCTCCTAAATTTATGTATTCCGATAAAATTTACTGTGAAGCTCATAATATTTGTACTAGTCAATTTCAGACTAATTTTATACTTTTTCCTAAAGAAAGGTATCTTAAAATTATGTCACTGAAATCCTGAGGTCATTTTTCCGCTGTCTAATTCTGCTGTTGGTTGTTTATTTGCTTTCGAAAAGAAAACAGAGTGATGTTTATAAAAATCGTGGTTTCATTTTTGGTCCAGAAGTCTAATGGTAGTCATTTTACTGAGCTCTTCTCAGTACATTCGCTAAAGGGGAAACACCAAATGATTGACTTTTTAAGGGGATGGGAAAGAAGAATACGTAACATATTTTATTGGAAGCTTTTCTTTCTTTCTTGTGAATAGAAGGAAAGTTGACCTGACGCATGTATAATCAAACCTGAAGTTGATGTTTGATGTCCAAGATAACTTGATTTTTCCATTTTAGTGACATTTGTGAATCTTATTAGTGTGTTGATAGGAAGGGAAGATAGGGCAAGTGTTACAAATGTCAGATCTCTGAGGTTGGACATTAGTGTCCACCCTGGGGCATGTTGTTCCTTAGACTGTCAGGGGAATGGGTTAGGAAGATGCCCAGGGGTGCCAGCTGTGTGACTGGCAAACAGATGGACCACAGAGGTTCCTCTTTGGAAGAGTCAACAGTTGGGCCAGAAAGACTCAGTGATGAGTGTAAACATTTGTTTAGTTGAATGATTGGGAGCAGGGCTTCTGGTCTCTGTTTATTAGCTGGTAATAAGAGTGAAATGGAGGAAGGCTGCAGCCTTTGCTGGAGAAAAGTGGTGTTAGAAACAATAATGTAGGGACTTTAAGGGGGGCTTAATTATGTGAGAATATCAAATGAAGCCACTGCAGTGGAGGACAGGTGCTTGGTGGGTTGTACAAGGCTAGGCAGAGGGACCAGCAGAAAGCAGAGAATAGGAGTATTTTATCTGCCACCCTTGGCCAATATTTGGGAGAAATCTAGATGTTGGTTGCTGATACCCTTCACGGTTACATCAGTTGGTATGTGAGTGAATATACCTGATCTAAAACTTTAGAGAAAAGTAATAGTAGGAACTGAGGGAAGAATCAGCCCCTGTTTTATTATTCTCTTGTGCTCATTCATTTTATATCAACACTGATTATTGAAACAAACTGAAGAGTGGGATGAATTTCTTTTTTAAAAAATGTTATTTCTTAACCTTTTCAGTTTGAGGGTAAACTTGCAACTCAGATATGTTCTGAGGGGTCCACGGTATATAGCATTATTATTCTCCCCTTTAAAGACAGATATTTCAATGGAGAAGGATAACACAAGAGCAGAAGGCATGGTCAACTTCATGTAAGTGCAGAAGTCATAACATGTTCTTTCACTCATTCATTCATCAGACATGCCCTGGAAACTATCTAACAGGTGCTCAGTTCTAGGTACTAAGAATGCAAAACACAGCATAATCAGTGGCTTAAGAAAATGCTCCCAAACTTCTGTATTTAAAATTAAAAGAAGAGAATAATAATCTCTTTGCCTCCAAAGAGATTGTATTAGTGAGAGCTGTAAAGAGAGTTGGAAACAGTTCTGAAGAAACTTAGCTCAGAGATAATATTGTGTGGTCTATTTGAAATATAGTAACTGATGGCAGCCCGAGTTTGCAAAATAATTTTAATTATATATTCAGATATAACATTTTAAAGCTTGTTACTTAAGATAAAGGTTTTTGATAATTTACTCAAAAGTATCTTTGTGTTTTATGATAACATTAATGACTTATTAGGTGTTTAAAGGCACATTGGATTTAAGACACTAAAGAAGTTAACCTTGCCATACTTTCTCTAATACTAATATAGTGTGTCTTTAATGGCCTGTAATAGAAATTATGCATAGTTAAATAAATATGTTGTCACTTGTTTATTCCTTCAAAGGTCCTCTACAAATACTAGTCTATAAAACAATTTATTTTGGAAAGAAGTCACAGGTAAACATTGCTAAGAACAGGAAAGAAGCCAAGTGGTATATATATATATTTTTTTCTAATCTCTTAAAATACTCTGTATACTGTGACTATATGACTATACAGGAAAATTTCTTCCTTTTACTTTTAAAGATAAACTGGGTTACAGGCTAGAGGCGCATGGGGGTGAGAGGATTCTCCAGAGACAGAGCAAGCAGATCAACTGAAACACACTGCTGAGGGGAGCAGCGGGCAAGGCAGGAGAGGTCTGTTGCGCCATGTGGGTCACCTCCTAGGCAGCAGCAGGGATCAAACTCCTGCTGCAGTGGCTGCGGTTTGCTTCATAGTGCGCTGCTTAACTCACTGTGCCACCAGGGAGGGTCCCAGAAAAATATCTTAAGCAAACCCAGGAGTTTTGTTGAATGTGAGGGTGTTTTATTTATTTATTTACAAATCAGTCCATTTTTGCTAGTAAAATAGTGCAGCTGTGTTATGTGACTTGCTGTATAAGTCCCTGAATCTTTCATTTTTTAAGAATGAATTTTTAAAGTGGTCTTTTGCTGTATAGATTTATGTTCACCACTGCTGTTGAAGAAACTGCCTCAGTGTTGAGGATGCAGGTCTGCTTCTCAGAGATGTGTGGAGGCCTTTTAAGGCCATTTGCTCTGTTATCTTTCTTCCAGTGCTTCAGATATGATTTAAAATGACTCTATGTAATGTAGTGTTAGGGATTTTTAGCTTTACTACCCACTTTGTGTTTCTATATATAATTTTCACTTGTATATTATATACGTATTTGTATATATCTTTTTTTATATATTATATATTATATATTATCTTTGTTTATATATTATATATTATCTGTGTGCACAATATATTTTTGTGTGTATCTATACAAACCCTGTATTTATCTATAAAACCTGCATAATTTGAGGACTAAATAAGAAAAATTTCCCATAAAGATCAGAGTCTTATATAGCATTCTTTACATTGTGATATACTAGTTCAACTAATAACATTAGAAGGACATTAGCTTTTAATCTGCCTTGGATTTTATGACATTTCCTTGTAGTGAGCTGGAATTTTAATATATAATTGACATTTTTCTAATGTCTGATTAAAGAATAGTTTATTTGATGTAATCTTAGTTTGTCAAGTATTAGTTAATTCCATTCGATTTCTTTATCCTTGGAGCAATATGAATAGAAGAACACCAGTTCCTCATTGACCATGGAAATAAAATATAGCATGAATAATAAATTTCAAATCATCATGTAGAAGAAGTCAGATGAGACCCTGAGGTCAGACAGAATGAGTTTCTGTTTGTCTTGATCTCAAAGATTCCAAAGTATGTTGGAAATCTACTGGGAAAGCTAATCACATTCCTTCTGTAGGTTCTTCACAAACGGACAGTGCATTAAGTTGCATGTCTTGTTGCCAGCACATATCACAAATGCATAATACAGTGACTCATATTCATAGAAACATGGATGGAGCTAGAAGGGATTATGCTCAGCAAAATAAGTCAGAAGGCAAAAGAAAAATACTTGATGATCTCACCTGAGGAGGAATATAAGGGAACCAAATAAGCGACCAAGGAGGAGAATAGTAACAGTAACAATAATAATAATAATAATAATAGCACAGCAACAACAGAAAAATAGGGACAAATTGGGGACACTTTGTGGGGGAGAGGGGATGGGATGAGGGCAGAAAGAGCACAAGGGACTGAGATGATGTTGCACTGGTGAAATGGTGGTGAGAAATCCATGGGGACCACAATCGATGTCAAAAATATATAAATAAAAAAAATACATAGTGACTCAGATCAATTGCTGGAGTGTTTGGACACTTTCTTTCCTGTGAGTCCTTTATGTGGAGAGGAGGTGGGTATGATATAACTTCATTGCTTTGACAATTATTTTATGGCGCATATTTCCAATGGAGACACAGTTGTGATCACAAACTAGAAGACCAAACAGCTCATATTTGATGCTAAAACTTCATGGGGAAAATCAAATTTCACATTTGCTTGGGTGTGCTTAAACTTAGGGTATGTGCAAAATTAACATGTTTTCCAAAAACTATTGGAAAATTAAATTCTCATTTATGGATTCTGTTAAGAGACAGATTTCAGCATGTGAGGATTTATTTTATAAGAGAGCATCAAGGCCAGAGTTTTAACTCAACTCTTGTCCTATGTTTTTCTCTTTTTGTATATTTCTGTTTTTATGAAATACTGTAAGACTTGACTACTTGTGACACAAATTTTAAAGTATTGTATGTTAGTTAGAAATAGACATTTCTACTCTTTCACATTGTTAGTCTGCAAAATAGGGAGACTCTTAAATTGAGCCCACTTGCCTGTAAACTTCATCAAGTGCTGCTCAGGCAGGGCTTAGTTCATTTGTGTGGGACAATACTTTCATTATATATTTGGTAGAGGCAAGACCATTTGGATACCTACCAGACACTCTCACATTTGATTCTATTAAATAGACATGGGGTTAACAGGTACTTTGCATCATCTCTAAGAACGTGCTGCCTGGCAATGCCAGCCAGCTATTGTCTAGGATGCCCATGCACTGCTACCCTCATTGCCTCATCTACATATATTTGTACTTGTACTTATATTTGTAATAATAAACTGGTATAAATATAAAGTACATGAAGAAAGCAGTTGTTTCTATGAAAAATAAGCTAAGTATGTTGGAAAGATAGGATATAGGCATGTTCTAAACCTTTTTTTCCTGTTGTACTACTCTAAAGATGGTACAAATCGAGAGGAATTTATCCCAGTGTCTTTAAATCCTTTTCTTATGAAGTGCATTACTGGAATTTCTAGATGTGATGCATAGATTGTATTAAAAGTATTGTATCAATACTTACAGAAAAGTTGCGCAAATAGTACAAAGAACTTTAAAATAGCTTTTATCATTTGTTTTGTTTTTTATTTGTTTGCCTCTCTCTCTCTATGTACATAGATACAGGCACACACGATCTCTCCCATGCTTTTTTGAATTTTTTGAGAGTAAGTTGCATATCAAATAGTATGTATTTCCTAAGAATAATGATATTCTTATACATACTAACCTGTACTTTAACTAGTACAGTTATCAAGTTCGGTATTTTCTAAACTGATGCAATCTTTTAATACAGTCTGTGGGACTGTTTTGCAATTTTTTAAATTAAGCCAATACATGCTTTTTTCTATACCCTCCCCAGCCACCTCCCACCTCCAGTCCAAAACCAAGCCTAGAATTGCATATTATTCTTAGTTGTCATATCCTTTATCCTTACCTTTAATCTGGAACAATTCTTGAGTCTTCTTTATTTTATGGCATTGGCATTTTAAAATATGGGTTCTCCCTCCCTCCTCCCCTCCCTTCCTCTTTTTCTTTCTTGAGGTCCCATTAGTTTGCAACACTATGTGATTTAGAGCTATAGGATCACATCCTTTTTTCTTTTTAAAAAGTGCAGTGTCCATTTATGTCATGCTATTGTCATTTTTCCTCTTACTTAGACTTGGGTTATGTGTTCCCTGCCAGAATATTTCATAACTGAAATATTCCGTTGTGTCCTCAGGGTTTCACATTGGGAGGCATGTGATATCCATCTGTTGATTTTGACCAGCCCGTCAGTGTTAGCTGATTCCTGTATACTATTTTTCCTCTTGCTGCTAAAAAGCAACATGTGGGGAAATGTTTTATTTCTACGCACATATCTTGCTCCTCATCAAACTATCCCCCTGCCCTGGAATTTAGCATCCACTGACCATTCTTTACTGTGGTAGTTACAAAATAATGATTTTCCCCTGCATGCTGACCCAGCAGTATGTGGCCTTCTCAAGACAAGAGCCCTCCTCTTTCCCTCTTTTATTATTTTTTGTCCGTTTATTGTTGGTGTGAACTCATAGATACTATTTCCACCTTAGTGGTTTATAATTCATGACTGTTTTTTAAATTATTGTCTGCATTGACAGGGAGAGCCTCTTCAAGCTGCCTCCTAAGTCTTTGTGACATGCCACGCCATTTCAGTTTAGTACTTTCTTACTTGTGACACGGTTCTGTGGTCTAGGCTTATCTTACCTTTTTTAACCCAGTGTTTCCTCAAGGAGCTCTGATTCCTTGGAGTGGGAAATGGTGTAGTTGTGCTCGTTGTATTCAGGGAGTCTGATTTAAGGTCCTTTAAATGAACAGAGCTAGACAGTATATACCTGTTTTCTATATGCATTTATGTATGTGCCCATACATTCATGCATTCATGTATACATATGTGTATGTGTATATATCTCCTCCTGTTTCTTATTAATATTTCTTTTCTTCCTTGTTGAGAATCTTAGCTCTCAGTGACTTCCGTGTATTCACTGATTTGCTGTAATTGGTAATATATCTAAAGTAATTTCAGAATTGTTTTGCTGTAACGCTACAAATTCAAACCAAATGAAGTAGTTTATGGTTGATCATACTTTCTATTCCTTTCCTCCCTGCAGCCAAGAATGCAGTATTCATAAATTGTAATCTTCTCCTCTTCCTTGATGTTGGTTGTGTTGTTTATTTGAAATGAAATTTGACCTTATTTGCTTAAGTTTGCTTCTGTTTTATCCCTCCCTCCTGATCATTTTGGCTTAATATTATTTATTGAGTGTCAATAATAATATGCTTCCAAAAGTCAAAACTAAGAGATAAACTCAGAGAGATAAAACTAAGAGATAAACTCAAAAATATGTCATTTCCTCTAGTATTCTTTCTACCTTGATTCTCACATTGTTAGGTAGTCAACTTCATTATCTCCTGGGGTGACTCACCCTGAAGGAGAGGGAAATTATGATCCACTTTTTGAAGGAAAGTATAACAAAGAATTGAGGGTCTTATAATAAAACTAATACACTATGTTTATGGCTTATAGAACCTGTCTGTCTGTGGATTAGTGTATATATACACGTCTAAATTTATATTCCAATCTTGCATATACCCAGTAAGGTAATCTGTGTCCTGTATCTGGTCTATTAATTGATAATATATTGTACACATGAGCATGTTCAAATTTTGAAGAATTTTAAAAAATTTTTGAAATTCCATTGACTATAGATTTTTCTTCAGTTTCTCAACCCATAACTTTCTAATAGAGTTCTTTCGAATAATTTAGGGGAGGTAGTGCCCCCACAAAAATTTATTCTGGTATCACCCTTAAGGAGGATGCTGACTATTATTTTCTTACAAGTCTCTTATTTTCTTTTTATGACTAGTTGACTGATTTTTTTTTTTAAATAGCAGGACTGTCTTGAAAGTTATTAAATACGTCCTTGGCATTATAGATGTCCTATAATACATTGCTTTGATATATTTTCTTTCTTTTTTTTAATGTTTGTGTGAGTTTTTATTTCTTTTTACTTTTTTTATTTTTGCATGGAAAAACCAGGGTGTTGGCCAGAGGTGTGGGAGGTGGGGGCAGTGTGAGAGGATTCACCACAGACAGAAAGGGGAGCAGAACAGGCAGACTGACTGAAATAAATGATAAGGGGAGCAGCAGGAGAGACAGGAACTGTCTGCTGCACGTTGTTATATGCGTTATGTCAGCTCTCTAGCCAGAGAATGAACTCAGGCGAAGTGATAGTGCTGGAACTTAACCCCTAGACCACCAGGCAGGCCCTGCTTTGGTATATTTTGTAATGTTGAATAGCCTTATGGATGAAGAATATATACCCTCTTTTGTCTTAAATTTGATTGGTTCAAATTTTTGAACATGTGCTTAGGGATTTTATTTTCATATAAGAGTTTAAAGTTTAAAAAGTTAGACTAATTTTGTCATATTGGAGTATGCTTATGCTAGTCGTTAAGAATTTTCTGTTTTATGGAGATTACAAATTACAATTGCTTCATGATAACTGGATGTGTCAAGTTTTAGAAAGATAGATCTTTGATGACTTTTCACTTTCTTACATGGAATCAACTTTTCTATATCTCTTGAAGTAATTCTGACAATTTACTTCCCAGGAAATCCTCCATTTAACCCCCCACCCCCCAAAAAAAATTTAGTTCTGTTCATTTCTCCTATTCATTTTTGATTTTTTGGTTCAAATCTGTTCATTTCTTCTTTTAATTTTTTTTTCTTTTGGTCTCCATTATTCTTTCATTCTTTGTTTAGGTAGATTCTGTCATATTTGATATTTTATATGTAGAGTTCTGCTGTTTAATAAAGCATGTCATGAATATCTTTTAAAGCTAATTATTACATCATTTAGAAAGCACAGTTGTATCATAATTTATATAGCTAATGCCTTGATTGTATACAGTTAGATTCTTTTATATTTTGGTTTTCTTGCTATTAAATCCAATATTGTGATTCATAATTATATACATATATTTTTGTATGTTTTGTTCCTTACAATAAATTTTGAGAGGATTTTTAAGTCAACAGGAAATTATCTTTTAATGCACTTGCCCAACTGTACTTCAGAAAGATTGTACCAGGTTAGTTGTATGGGGGCCTAATGCAATTGTAATTTCCATATTTTCTTAGTCATTGCCTAAATTGATGTGCTAAAAATATTTAGACTTTATTTATATTACTTTGATTTCTAATGGTGTTGAACTTATTTTCAGTGACTTATTGGGCATTATTCTTATCCTTTGTCAGTTGGGGTAGTAATTTTTTCTTATTACTTTAAGAATTAATTGTATTTCTAAGGAGAGTAATCTTTGCATTTTATATTTATATAGCCAGTAATTTTTCCCAGTTTAACGTTTTTTTTTTTTTCAAATTGCTTATAAACTTTTTATGCATTTATCTTTTCCATTTTCATGAAATCGTATCTATCAAACTCATCAATTGTTCCTGGTGATGGGCTCATATTTATAAAAATTTTCTGTTTACAATATAAGAAAGGTATTCACTCAGATTTTCTTCTGAGAGTTTTATTTTTTCATGTATTTTTCCTGTCTGAAATTTATTTTAGTGTAAAGATTGAGTAGGGAGTTCACGTTTCCCTTTCCTTTAAATTGCTTTTCAGCAGTCTTAGTAGCATGTATTGAGTCATCCATCTTTTCCCCACTGTTTTGAAGTGATGCCATTATCATAAATTAATGTTCAATATATAGTTGGGCCTATATTTTAGTGATGATATTACATTGATTTGTCTTTCACTTCCTGTGTCTTTTTTAATTACCAAAGTTTGGTGATACATTTATCATACATTTAGTTGTTCAGTAAACATTAGAATATTTTTTAAAATTTAAAAACATCTTCTATAGAGATTTTGGTTAATATGACATTGAATTTAAAAATTAATTTAATAAGTTATCTAGTTACTCCTTTTGTTTTGTATATACATTTTTAGTTTTCTTGATTTCTTATTAATGCTTATTTCCACATATTTACATTTTTGTTGATATACTTTAGAACATAATTTCTATTGAATTATTTTGTTTGTTTTAATATTGGCACATAAGAAAGCTTTTGTAGCCTGCATATTTATTTAACAAACAGCATAATGTGGTATGTGTCCCTGGGCAATTTATTTACCCCAACTTTCTCATCTTTAAATAATACTTATAGCTATCTGCCTCGTGGTAATTGTTTAATGTTTAAATGAGATTTAAAGGAATTAGCATATAGTTCTCAACAAATGTTAATTGCTGTTTTTAATATGAGTTGTAGTTTTTGATAGGTTTTTCTTACAGATATTTGTTAGAGTTTTTCTATACATTCAGTTTATATTTTACACAATACAAATATTCAGTATTCACCTCTAAATAAATATTTTGCCTTTTTCCAATTAGGTAAAATTTCAATGTGTCTTTCGGCAAGGCAATTTAGTTCTGGGAAAATTGAATCATTACCATTTTCAGCTGCCTTTGACTTATTGATCAGAATGTCAACTATGTCCTAATGTGAATGAATTTCAGGGAATGAAATTGTGAAGAATGCTTAAGATAAAGTGGTTTTGTTTGTTTGAGAAAGTCCTGGAAGACTTGCTTTGTGAGAAAGGTGACTTGTCTAGAATGACCTTGTTTAAAACTGAAGTCTTCATTATCATATTAAAAGAGAAAGAATGTCTTGTTCTTCATTGTATCCCATTTCTTTGTGTAAGTGCTGGCAAATATTGTTAATTCGTGGATTTTTCCCAAAATTATAATATGGAGTACATGATAGGAATCCGAATTGTTGCTAGTGAAATAAAGATTTGTGAAGGAGTCAGTGAAATATTGGTTTCAATTTAAAATCTTCCTTATTTTAAACATTCTTTTGTGCTGAAAGTGAATTTTAAATAAGTAATATAATATTGTATGAGTGAGAGAAAATGTAAAGCTCTAGCCAAATACCAAACTAAAGACCAGGACAGGAGGAAAGACTTAAAAACCTATTTAGCATGGCTGCTTTGCTTCTAGTGTGTAAATTCATGATCTAATCATGACTGAATTTTTTTCTTTTTTTTTTTTTTTTTTTTTTTGTGAAAGCAGCAACTAGATCAATTCATCCATATCAGGGCAGAAGGCACAATTATTCAAAAGTATTTTCTAATCCATGATCTGGGCGGGTGGGAAACCCTATGAAAACATGAGCAGTGGGAAGATTTAAGGATATCTATCTACAATAGTGAAAGGTGTATTTTTTTTAAACCTAAAACATTATTTTCAGCATAGGTCTGTTACATTGAGTATCTACATTAAGGGTCTGTTTAGAGCTGGTCTGAAAGAAAAGCTGAGGAGAAGAACCTCTGACCTCCTGGACAAAATTTTAGGTAGAGGGAGGCTAATTAAAACAAGAACTGTGAGGAATTGTTTAAAAAGGGGATTTAAATTAGATTCTGAAGAGTGAGCAGGGTTTTTGTTGTGTAGAAGGTAGGAAAGAAGACTGGGGAAAGGGAAAATTTAGGAGAGATGTTACTGAAAGTAGAAGTTATAAATAACAGGCTATAAGGGCAAGAACTGATTAATTGCATTAATAATAACTAAATATATAATGAAATGAGGAAAAGAGGAAGCAGTGTTCTAGATTATTGGAGGGCCTTGATAACCAGGCAGGTTTTTTAACTTGTGGTACTCTGGTTAAAAGTACCCCACCCCCTCCCCAGCCTCACCCCATCTCTCAGAAGGATTTAAACATTTAGACCTTCTATTCTACTTGTAGACATCTAACTTTTCCCAAAGGAATTTGAAAGAGAAAGAAATTATTAGTCATGAAGAAAAACTTGGATTAAAAGTTACACTGGATTCTATTGCAAAACAGAAAAAAAAAAAAAAAGTTACACTGGATTCTGAGGTGACTGATAAAAAAGTTGTGAGAGTGGCATGACTTGCTGATGATCTAAACCAGACAGGAACAGCTGCTGCAGCTGAAAGCAACAAATGCCACATGACAGAGAAGACAGCCAATACATACTTGGTTTAAGTCACCAAGTGAGAAATGACAAATGAGAAATGTACGTTGAAATTATTTCTTTTTCCCCAGTGTCACCTAAATCAATACCAAGACTATTATTTAGGAATTTTAAAAAAAATAATGAAGTGCCATTGTCTCACATCTTTGTTAATATTTTGCCAGTATAGGATTTCTTCCCTTAGGTGTGGTTGTCGTAGCTCACCCACCACTAAACTACCCATAACCCCCCACCATAGTCTGTTGTGTTCTCCCTTCTGTTTTCATCTCCTCTATTAGCCCCTGTGCCTGTGTCCCTGTCCTCTCTTGTATGCCACAGATCTATGGTCTACTTTCAAGGATTCATTTTATAGTTTGTCTTTAATATCAAGACTATTAGAATAACAAAATATAAAGTTACAAATCTCAAACCATAAAGGTAGTATTAGGGAAGGAGTTCAAGAAATCCTGGTTGGAGTATGGTGATCACAGAGCAGTTAGAATGCACGTGTATAACACATTCCTGGGCCCTTTCTTGAATCTAAAATGAAATAAAATTATGACTTAAGAGATTTTCTATGGATAACCAATATCTGGTTTTGACACCTGGGATCAGTCATAGGCCAGTGAGTACAGATTTCTAATGGAAGTCGGTAATGATACCCAAGATAATAAATAAGAAATGGAAATGGAAATATGTTATCTTGTTAAAAAACTTAACAAATGGAAGATGATCTTTTTCATTTAGGTTATAATTTGCTTTCTTTATATACTACTACCATTAAATCACATAATTAGACATCTGTTTAATAATTACTGTTTTACAAAGAAATGTCTTTTATATAGAGCACATGGAAATGACATAACATTCAAGCACACGTTCCTACATGTTGAAGCACCAAGTCAATATTTCATGGCAATGACAGTAATAACTATTAATAAAAATCCCCACTGCTAATAGATTATTGCAAAAGTAACCTGCAAAAGTATATTGCAAGTAAATATGATAATTGAACATGTTAAAATTAAAACTGTCGTACGTAATGACCTCATGGGAGTGTGCCGAGAGGGTTTCTGAGATAGTCGGCATTAAGATCTACATTGGTGTAATTAGCACTGACTTCAGACCATTTCAAATAGCATTCGTGTGTAGAGACAATGTTTACAATGTGATTACATTACTGACTTCATTAACCTATATGCCATAATGAATTTACAGATTTCTTGCCTTCCTTTTTCTCCTTTCTTTTCTTCATCCCACCCACCTGTGCTCTTACGTGCTATTACTGTGTGTTCATTACTGTGCCCCTGTGACTAAACAGACAGAGAAACCTCACGTCCTCCCATGATGTTCACTCTTGTGCCTTGAACTCAGCTTTTTCCTATTATTCCTGGTTCTCGGAGAAGCTAAGAAGGCAGTTGCTCTAATATGAATATTAGAGGCATTCATGTAATATCTTGAAATGTTGGTGCTCAAGGAGAAGTAAATATGACTAAATGTGCTTGAAAGGTAGAAAGACTTGTGGAGTTCTCTCTCTCTCTTTTTTAGAAAAAAAAAAAAAAAAAAAAACATTTATGCACACAAGAGCTGGGATTCACCAGAGACAGAGGGGGGNCTCTCTTTTTTAGAAAAAAAAAAAAAAAAAAAAACATTTATGCACACAAGAGCTGGGATTCACCAGAGACAGAGTGGGGAGCAGAACAGGCAGATGGACTGAAATACACTGCTGAGGGGAGCAGCTGACTAGACAGGAGAGGTCTGCTGCGCCATGTGGGTCCCTTCCCTGGCTGGGGATGGAACTCATGGCGCTGTGCGCGGATGCTTCACAGTGCGGCTCTCAACCGGCTGTGCCACCAAGGAGGCCCCGATTTGTGGAGATCTTCAAGGAATTTTTAAGATGATGGTTTTACTTATTAATTTCAAATTTATGTTGTTGTATTCTCTAAATTTGGTTTGATATAGATTTAGCACTACCTTTATTATCATTGGGATCACTCATTGTTTTCTATAGCTCTGAAGGTGTATTTACAGAGACCCGGTTTAGGTAAAATCTCTTTAAGTTGGTAAGTAAGAAATAACAGAGTGGAGGAAAGGGCTTAGATAAAGTGTGAGGGTAAATGAAAATGAAAATGTGTAGTTAACTGAGTTGTGATCTGTGAGTCCTTAGTCTCCTTTGAGGAGAAAAAGATTGTCTCTTTTACAATTCAGGTCTTTCCATACCAGCCTCCAGGAGGAGCTGTTCACCTCGAGTAGTTTAGTTGCTGACTAAAAATCTGTTTCTTGGGGAAGAGTTGCAACTCATGGTTGTTGAAGACAAACTATTTTTGTGTATTTAATGTCCATAAACTGAGCTTCTGTAACTCAGGGAATTTTTTTTCCCTCAAAATAGTATTGAAAATTATGGAATTTTCTCTAGTTCCTTTGAAGATGTAAACTATATCTTACCTAGCTTTGGATCCTTTACTGGGTAAGTTCTAGGTTCTTAATCACTGTTTGCTGAGTGACTAGAAGAATTGGACAGTTACTTGGAAATCGTTCTATGCTCTAGTAGGAAGGAAAACTTGGTAACGAGTTTGAGAAAACTTTCATGGAGGTTCAGAATTTATGTTAGATGTAAGAGGTTTATATGTTATAGTCTAAATGCTCCACTGATGCTTGAATAACATTTTAAGTTTTTATTTAAAACCTATAAAGTAAATATGTTTTTTCAGTGATACATATAAACCGACACTAGAAGAATCTAATTATTAGTTCTGTGCATCTTAATTTTAAACAAAGTGATGTACTACCAATCAAGAGCTCACATTTTAGGCTGTAAGCTTTCTGAGATCAAATCCTGGCCTATGTGCAATGCTTGGAAAGGATACCAAGCAACATGGGTTTGCTTGGTATTTGCTGTGTTAGAAGTAGAGGATTTGTTCTAATTTGAATTCTAGCTTTAGTTGGATTCCTGGGCTTATCATTTCAGTGCCCCAGCTTCTTCATCTCTAAAATTGGAATAGCAATGGAACCTACCTTCCTTAAAGGATTGTTGTAAAAGGTTTAGAAACACCCTGATATTGTTATCATCTCTTTTCACTATGTCTTGTGGTTTTTATTTAGAAAATATTCAATGAATTAAATAAAATATCATGACTATTTTATCTTAGGAGGAAATTTCTTTAGCATCACTAAATACTGTTTTCATAACGGCATTCAATATAATGGTGTGGTTTCTCTAACACTGAGCCAGATGGCGTTCTCTAGCTATAGACTAAGGAATCCTTCAGCTGTGTGTCATTTCGGGAGCAGTCACATACATTAGTTTAAAATGAAATATACATGGAATTTAATAATTGATATAGCAACAGTATAGAATGTTCCATTTAGCTGATCAAATGATTTTTGCATCAAGAAGCTTTAAGGGCATATAAAAGCACATTAAAATTATACTTGTTAATGGCTCACTTGGACAATGACTACATTAGACAGTAAGACTGGCATTCCTTTGATGCTCAACTAAGACTTAAGTTCTCAATATACTCTAGATTATGATCTGCTGTTTTATTTTATTAATAATAATAATTACTTGAAAGTTTTTTAAATGCTCTAAAATGAACACCCTATTTGGTCATGTGAACTTTGGTAATATGCAAGTAAACATCACTTCATTCACAAATATTTATTTAACTTATAGTATGAGTTTATATTAACTCTGGACCATAAGGATACAGCACTGACCAAAACACACAAAAATATGTCATCATGGAATTTAATTGCAAGGGAACAAAGGTAACAACATATAGGTAAAATTTGCCTGGTGTCAGTTGGGGAAAACTATAGGAAAGTGCAATTTTTAATAGGTTGGTTAGGAAAGACTTCACAGAAAAGGTGATTTTGAGCATAGCCTTGGAGGTTGAAAGAGAATGAATGCATGAGGTCTAGAATAATTTAGATAGAGGGAACCTCAGAGGCCCCTGTGGATGGGACAGAAGGACCAATAGGGAGATTGGTAGGTAGAAGGTCAGAAACATAAGCAACATTGTATATGGCCTTGTAGGTCACTGTTAGGCTGACTTTTACACTTAATGAGATGGGAATCCATGAGAAGTTATTGGGCAGAGTGAAGTGACTTGGCTTCTATTTATAAAGGAATCACTTTGTTAACTATGCAAGAAAAGAATAATAATAATAAAAAAGACCATAGGAAGCAGTGGAAGACCAGTTTAAGAGGCTCCTGCAGTAATTTGGTGATGGTGGATCTGACCACATCCAGCTAAGGGCTCTGCCCTGAAGATATTGAATAGTGGGGGCCTCCCTGGTGGCGCAGTGGGTTAAGCAACACACTATGAAGCAGATTGCAGGCACTGCAGCATGAGTTCGATCCCTACTGCCAGCCAGGGAGGGGACCCACATGGTGCGGCAAACCTCTCCTGCTGTGCCCGCTGCTCCCCTCAGCAGTGTACTTCAGTTGATCTGCCTGTTCTGCTCCCCGCTCTCTGTGGTGAATGCTCTCACCCCCCACACCTCTGGCCTGTACCCCAGTGCTTGTATGCATAAATAAATACATCTTTAAAAAAAAAAAAGATTGAATAGTGGTTGGAATCTTGGTTTATTTTGAAGGTAGAGCCAACAGGGATTTACAAACAGACTGGACGTCAAATCAGTGTTATCAAGACTCTGGATCTGAATAACTTGAGTGATGGAATTATCACTAGTTGGGGTTTGGGAAAACTATTGGAAGATTAGATTTCAGGATCATGGGACAGAAATTAGCATTTTCCCCCCGATATGTTGAGTTTGAGAGGAGAGGTACAGGTTTTTAGATAAAATCCCATAGTACATATATGTTATACTTAAAGGTACAAAAATCAAGGAAAGTGAGACATGGTATGCTCCAAGTTGAGAAATAACATGCATTTTGCACTTGGAATTGTTTTAAAGATTCATTGTTTGCAGATACTTAGAATCCATATTTTGGCTTGCCTATGTCATTGTTTCACTTGACATTTCCTTTTCTATAAGCCAAGAGTGTATTCTTGTTTGTTTGTATATTGGTTTGATTTAGACAAATACACCCTAATATGCTACTATCTCTCTCTCAAGGACAAGTATTTTTCAATTATTCGGTGAATAGGTATATTTACCCCAGAATGATCCCTCAGTTGCATCATTTTGGGAAATATTTCTGCTTTTATATTAATTCAAAACCAGCTTGTTTTGAATTAAAGACTAAGAAAAAATAGTCTTTGAAGAGTTTTCAGTTTTGAGACACTGACTTTCATTCAACCTCTGCTTTGGCATATTGTACACTAATATTTCTTAAAAGCCAAGCAACTTTTCATATGCCAAGTTTCAGCTTCTACCCATCAGTAGACTAATGATGTAGACTAATGAGCGTGCACGAGGGTTCTTTGCCTGCTGGAGACTGCTGGGGAAGGGGCTCTATTACAGGGGACATATGTCTCCCTCCGCAGGACAGCCTGGCACCATAAATATTCTCACCTCCCAGACTAAGGGAGGAGAGAGTCTGCAATAACTCCACTAGGCATTGAATACCTTTTCATTTCTCTGAAAACAGATACTATGTATCAAAAAATGCAATTACTTCCAGTATATACTTTTCAACTATTTGCTACAAGGGACATTTACTTACATAGTGTAATTTTAGGAGACTCTTTGCCACATATTTTTCTTGTTTCCCCATTAGAATTAGTTAAAATTCTCTTGAGGATAATGGGTTTATGGTTTGTTTGGTTTAGCTTGTTGACAGGTTGTTTCAAAACTGCCAGTGTTTGAACCCTTTTTTCTTGGAGAGTTTTAATTTTACCAAAGGAGACTCTTCTTGGATACAGAAATCAGATTCTGTTTGTGGGAGCAAATCAAGGCAGTAGATTTAAGGACCCTTGTCTTTTTCAGTTGCAAATTTTGACACAGTCCCTTTTGTTCCATTCTGATTCTTAGCCACTTTGATGATTAGTCTGATACTCAGGTATAAAACATATATAGAGATGATTAGTCTGATACTCAGGCCTCCAAAGGTGTATAAAACATATATAGAGAATATACATGATTAATATTGGGAGTGGCAGGAATTTCATTTGTTACATAGGGAGACTTCACCTAACTCCTGTTTTCAGTGCTGTCATTTATTGTCTTGGTGTACTTGGCTGGTCTGAGTTCAGTATATGAATTGGCTTACATCTCATCTCGTTGGCATCCTCAACAAGATACCTGACCAGCAACTTTTGCTTATCTGTCAAACTAGTGATTGCTCCTCCAGCATTCTTGAAATGTTTCTAATTTTCTTTGTCATGGTGAGTTTATATATGTTTTATTCCTTTACTGGCATGTGTTTTTGAGAGGAAGAGGAGCTATAAGGTCTGAATAGTTTATTTGGCATGTTTAAGTAGCTGTCAGGTTTTGAATTTTTATTTTACCTCTTTTATGTTGTAAGAATTTCACTGTTCTCCTTAAAAAATTCTTTCTGATATAAGACTGGATATTAAATACTTTTATAGCCTCTTTTGAAGGATTGTGCTATGTGTGGTTATGAAACTGCACTACTCAGTGGATCACAGAATTGAAAGTTGAATGAAACCTTAACATAGTGATACAGTGAATATAATTTAGTGTGATTAAAGACAACCCTTGTGTTTTTAGATATTTGAAGTATATAGCCACTATTCCTTTTACCAGTTTATCTTTCAGAGGAATAAAAGAAAAAAAAATATCCTAAACAATAACAGAGTATGCCCTCAGGCACATTTTTTCCCCCATTGCTACCTGTCTTTCACTGCTTTATCAGTATTTTAAAGATGTGGGCCTCTTGAAAAATAGATGTGTGATTCTTGCTAACTACCATAATCTTAAAAGTAAATTCTATTACTAAAAACAGATTTTAAAATTAAAAGAGTTCAGGTTTTATAGTAGCTAATGTTAATTGTGTAGCTTTTTTCTAACAGAATTATTCCATGAACGTTCATAATGGTGAGTTCTTTTAATTTTCAAAAATAAGTTAAATCTCTATTCGTGTGACTTAGTAGGCAAGTGAAAATATGTGCAAGCCATTTTATATTTGTGTTTCCTTAAATAGAGTAACTGAGGTTATTTAATTATTTGGAGCCTAAAAAAGCAGACCAACTCCTTTCACATTTTTTCTGAACATAGACTTAACACATTTTAAAGTACATAGTCTAAATAGGAACAATGCATTTATATAAAAGCAGTTTCTGTGTGGCAGTTCCTCAAACTATTAAAAATGGAGCTTCCATATGATCCAGCAACTCCACTCCTAGTTATTTACCCAAAGGACACAAAAATATTAATTCAAAAGGACACTTATACCCCTGTGTTTATTGCAGCACAATTTACAATAGGTAAGTTATGGAAACAATGCAAATGCCCAAAAAATAGATGACCAGATCGAGAAGATGTGGTATATTTACACAATGGAATATTACTCAGTAATCAAAAGAGGATAAACTCATGTCATTCACAGCAAATGGATGGAGCTAGAAGGGATTATGCTCGGTGAAATAAGCCAAAAAGGAAAAGAAAAATATCAAATGGTTTTACTGATAAGAGGAATGTAGTGGATCCAAATGAGGGACCAGGGATAAAAAAGTAACTATAATAAAGTAAAAATCAATATCATCAGGCAACTGTAGGTCAGAGACATTCTGTAGGGGAGGAGGAAGGAAAAGAATCAGGACAAGGGTGGGAAAAGCACAAGGGACTGTGGTGGTGGTGCACTGGTGAATTGGTGGGCGGGGGGGGGGTTGATGGGGAAATCATACATTGTACAGATATGAAGAATAATGTAATAAATATGTAATAAAAATAAATAAATGAAAGATTGATTGCATTAAAAAGCAGTTTCTTTACTGAGAACATTTCTTATACTGATATGTAAATTTAAAAGGTTTTCTTTGAAGTGAATTAGTTTTTGACATAATTGTTTTTTCCTATCACACTGCTTAGTGCATTGGCAAAGGTCAGTATATGTCCAGACTTACTTTTATGTAGTAAACACACATATGTTGGGTCTCCCTGGTGTGCAGGGGTTAAAGTTTAGCATTATCAAGCTATCCACAGCCACCATAGCAAGAGTTGAATCTCCGGCCTAGACTTGACCCATATGGTGCAGCAGACCTCTCCTGCCTTGCCCACTGCTCCCCTCAGAAGTGTATTTCAGTAAGTCTTACTATTCTACTCTCCACTCTGTCTCTGGTGAATCCTCTCACCATCCCCCTCCACCCCCCACATACCTCTGACCTGGATCTCAGTTCTTGTATACATAAATTAAGTAAATTTTTAAAATAAAATAAATACACATATATAATACTATGTGCAAGACACCATACTAAGTTCTTTACAAAATCAATTAAGTCTAATAACTGTCACTTGAAGTTGACACCATTATTATCTGTGTTCTTTGGTGAGAAAATTTCAGAAAAGTGAAGGAATTGACTGGAAGTAACACAGCTGACTAGCTCTCAAACCCGTGAACATTTCATCAGTATGACCAAAAGTAATGACACCAAAATTATTACTCAGTGCCAACCGAAGCTATTTCAAATCTTTTAGTTTTTATCTGAGCCATGATAGACATGAAAAGGATTATGAATACCAAACAAAGTAAAATTCCACAAGAAAATGAAAAAAAATTGTTGACCATTTGTTACTATTACATAAAATAGAAAACTTAGAACCTTGCCAAACAACATTAATGAGTCTCCAAAAAAGGAAAACTGGGTTATTTTATTATTCTCCCAGTGAACCACACAGGAGACAGGAGATAAGAACACCTCAGGTGTTTCAAAGGTATGTATGATGGCCAAAGCCTGATGGATTTCTCCAGTACAGGATCTCTGTACAACCATTCACACTTTATGAATGGAAATTCACCAAAAGAGGGCAGTCCTTTTAGAAGCCATGAAATAAATACCTATACCTTCTTTACCAGGTCCTAATATATGCTCATAGGCATTAGACTTTGAAAAAAAGTGTGATGGTGGGTCCTTCCCAAATTTGTAGTTTAGCATAAAAATGTCAGATTTGCCCAGATCTTATATTGTTTGGGGAGAAAATGAAAAGCCTTCTAGGTAATGAGGGAATATAGGGTATCTGGTCCATGTCATAGAGAAGAAGAGTGTGCTGGGTAGAGGACTTTACACAGTTTAATCCTAGAGCAACCATGGCTAATAAGGCTAATGACCCTCAGAGCTCAGATGGAAGCACAGAATATCCTTGTGTGCACCATCTACTAAGTTGTGCTGTGCTAAGGAGAAAGTAAAATGGCTCTGAAAGAGTGTGTTGAAAATATTCATGGTAGTCAGAATATGAAGAATTAAAATGTCTGATAATAGAAACGAACTAATTTTGGGTCAACAATGCTTTTTAAAATAATTTTTAAAAAAGATTTATTTATTTATGCATATAAGAGCTGGTGGTACAGGCCAGAGTTGCAGGAGGTGAGAGGATTCACCAGACACAGAGTGGGGAGCAGAACAGGCTGAAAGAGATCAACTGAAACACACTGCTGAGGGGAGCAGCAGATGAGGCAGGAGAGGTCTGCCACACCATGTGGGTCCCCCTCCCTGGCTGGGGATCGAACTCACACAGCTGTGCTGTGGATGCTTCACAGTGCGGCGCAAAACCCGTTGTGCCACCAGGGAGGCCCCTGCTTGACCTTTCTAAGCTTCATTTTCTTCACAGGTAAAGTGGGGAGAATAATAGTGCCCATATCCTAGGGTAATCAGTAGAGTCACATGAGACAACATGAATAATTAATATAATGACTGGCACATTGAAACATTTAGTACGTTTTAGTGAGAATAGTATTAGTGGTAGTTGTCATCATTCCCACCAGCAGCAGCATCTCCTTCTCCGTCACATACTCAGTTTCTTGATTTCTTTGGTAAGTTTTTCTCAAATTTCTTTTCTACTCCTGTCACCTCAGCTTTCATTTCATTTCTAACTTATGCTACCACACTAGCTCCTGTTTGACTTAGTGGCTCATTTTGTAGCTCTAAAGTCCATTCGCAGAATTCTTGCTAGTGATTTTCTAAAACCCAAATGCGAGCATGCCTATCATTCAGTACTAAAATCTCTCTCAGTGTACTTCATAGCCTTTAGGGTGAATGCGATTCTTCTTATAGTGACAGAAAGAGATTCTTTCTTTAAATGAAATCCCTTGGTGGTTATTTTTAGCTCTCACAGGCTGCCATTCATAGCCTTGAAGAAAGGGACAGACATAGCTTCCTGGCTATGTGCTAGATTGTAAAGTTAACCACTGAGCATTCATCATTGCTAGATTGGTCAGTTTTATGAAGGAGATCTTAAAACCTTCTACCCACGATCATATGGCTCTTTCAATAAGTCAATATTTATGGAAAACTGTCTATGAATTTAGCAAAATGGACTGGATTTGTTCCTTATGAATCTGTCTGATGCCCTTTTAATTAAAATAATTTCTGAATTTACTATGGGTTTGAACTCCTCCTGGAGTGTACTAGCAGTCTAAGTATTTTGACTCCTGCCTTTGTTCATACCTATTTTGACAAGATAGGAAATTTGGAAAGAATTGGTAATTGGAATTGGCTTCTCCTTAGTATCTGGGTCTCTGTTGGGAGATACCATTATCAGTAGGAATTCATACAGGATTATTTTATATTTTCTTTGTGTGAATTGTGTGAACTTTAAATGTATAAACCTGATACCTTTGTAGATACAAAACCAGGTTTCATTTTCTACTTTGTAACGTTGACTTGCATTTTTCATTATATTTTGCATAGAGGTCACTGTATTGTTATGATGAGAGAGAAAAAACTGCTTTAAATTCAAGGAATTTTGTCTATTGAGTTAAAAAATAATCTCCCTAGAGAAGGATTTTGCCAGCAGGGTTCTGTAGCTCATGGGGTACATACTAGGTAAAGGTTCATAAAAATGTGAAGCATATGAATGAAAGAATAGTTCATTTAGTCAGTGTGTGAAAAGCCAGAATTCTTTTTCATGCTGTTATAGGAAGCATTTCAGATTTTGTACTTATTTGGTTTTTTTTTTCCACTTTGAAATGATTGCGCTGTGTCGTCTTCTGAAAGGTATTTAAAATGTGACGTCTTTTGTGGAATGTAAATATTAAGGTTGATGTCTAAAGGTCGTTTATAAAATTTAAAACATCTGTACTCCTTCATGCTTAAATGTTTATTGAACAGAAGTTGTATAAGTTACATAAACTGGTGTTGAATCCTGACCTGGGTTAGACCCTAGTCTGTGATGCACACAGATCTGGAGAGACCCTCCAAGATTTCTGCTCAGTCTGTGAATGTTCCCAGCAGGGAGCAGATATCTTCAGACTGTTTTCCCTTCTATAACTTGAGTCTTTGTAACAAATAATATATGCTGATACTTTTACTTTTAACTTTCCCATATCATGTCTGTCGTGTAGGAAAGACACTTCAGGGAATTGGATATGAAGGGAAGATTCTGGAGTAGTTTGTGCTGTGCTGCTTCTTTGTCCCTACGGTTAGTGGTTACAGGGCAACCCAAAAGGAAATGGGATGGCCTGAATGTGAGTCCTCACCCATGTGCTTAAAAAACTTAGAACAAGACCTAAGTGCAGGTGCACATAGAAAGGTTAATAAAAGGTTTATTAACAAGGGAAATGAAAAGAGGGGGACTGGGAGAGAGGGAGCGTGAGAGAGCTATATTAATTGTCAATGCATCCTACTGGTAATGCTGTCTGAGCTGGAACCTCAAGAATGCTAAAGGTGGACAAAACCAAGAGAATGCAGGTCCACATGTCTTTGGTTATATACTAATCATGGCTGCTTAACTCCACCTTTAGTTCCCAGCAGTCCCCCTTTCAGGAAGTCAAGAGTCATGGCGGATTCGAGGCATGATGGGATTAGTAATCCTTGGTACTTGAGATCTCTTTTCCATGGAGGTGTAGGTGGAATCCATAAAACATCAGTGGTTGGAATTCATTCAGGACATACTCTTCCCCCACCATAGTCAGGTCAGTGGGTGTCCCAGGCACACAGGAAGAAGTCCCTGGAGAGAACATCTGCTTGATCATTGACTTTGGGACATCTGTTTTTTTTGTTTATACTTCATAGTGATTCTCTTTCTAGATTGTCTCTGACTTGGTACTAATCATAAGCCTGCTTACTGAGCAGAAAGATGTTTGAGCTAACTTTGTCATCATACAGTTCATTTTTCTGAGTTGTTTAGCTTCCTTTTAAAATAAACTTACAGTGTAAGAATGCTAATATAAGAAAAATCATTGAGGAGGAACAGAGTTGTCACTGGAATTCAGTCATTTGTATAAGGAGATAACATACATAGGTGGGCCAGATGAGTTAAGGACATAGTTACTTTATGGCATTGTGGCTCCACAAGGCAAAGTGCCCGCAGGTGGGGAAGAAGGAACAGTATTCACTGTCATCAAAGTCTGCTTCAGGCTGGAGCTCTTAGTTTTCATCTTTGCATCTTAGAGCTTGGCACTCTGCCAAGCGCACAGTAGGTGTTTATATATTTTTTTAATCACTCAAAGATGGAGTAACTGCTATTCCAGATTTTAAGCTTTAAGGTAAGAGGGGAAGGTACTGATTACGTTATAAATATTAAAGAGAGAGAGCCAAGGGGAAGAGAAAGCAAACAATGACTTAAAAAAACAATTAAAAGAAACCCATTAAATATCAATTGAATATCATTTGATTTCATTGAAAAAGAAACTTAGTAGGTTTGACTATTCATTTTATCATAAGGAACTTTATACAAGTTGTAGGGTAAAGGTTTATCAGGTATTTCCACCGTTGATGATGGACACCTGCGGTGCTGCGAACATTGCAGGGTGGGCATGCGCAAGTGGGCGCACCTGAGTTTGACACGGGCTTAAATGGGCGGTGTCATGAGGACGCCAGAACTGCGAGGATCAACAGGCAAAACTGCGAGGACCAACAGACAGAACTGCGAGGACCGACAGGACCGACAGTACCAGCGAGAGAAGCAGCAGCTGAGAGGGTGAGATGCGCTGGGGGCTGGGAGGCCTACCAGCCTCCCGGCTCCCCGGCACCCCTGCCTGCCATGTACCTGGCCACCTCTACTAAATAAAGTGTGAAAAGCCACCGAGGGCTCCAAGACTCTCCTTCCCTGACCCGTCTGCCCAGAACCATCCCGAACCTTGCTTCAGTGCTACCCGCTTCCTGTTGCTACACAAGTAAAATTTAAGTATTAAACTCAAACCTACTATTTTAACCTTAAAAATAAAGAACTGTTTATACATTATATGGCTCTTGTCTGGACCAATTGAACTCTCTTTCACTTTAATTTGAAGTTTGTACTGGATTAGCTCTATACAATTTTGGTCTTAGAATGATCAAATGTCAGTTTTTTGCTAATTAAAAGTGCATAATTGAATCCTCCTATTGAATATTTCACTACCCGGTGTAGTGTTAACATTTAGTTTTGCAAGTAAGTGACTGAATCATTGTGCATACATGACAGTCTGTATGTAGTAATTAAATACTGTCATGTAGGTACTTGGAATTGAAGAGCTAATTGATTAAAAGTTGAAAACATTCAACTAGAAACATGAAAAAATTAATCAGTTAAAAGGTTTGTGAGCAAGAAACTCTGGCTATCTTTTAGGCATGAAAAACGAGTTAAATCATCATTTAAGACTCAAATGCTTGCTTGTCTTATTTCTTTGCAGATCTGGAGTAGTTAAGTTGCTTCAACTGAGAACAGACACGATTATGTGGCTCATATAATCTTATGTGACCAGAGTAACTTATCCCAGATGAAATTCTGATTGCTGTTTCCTGCTTATGCTTCCCCGTTGCCTACAAAATAATACCCATACTTAGGCTAGCATTCAAGAAAAAAGAACACTTCATGATTGTCTCTGTAGCGGCAGGAAAGGTGGCACACTGGGAAGGTTCAGGATGGTTCTGGGCAGACGGGTCAAGGAAGGAGAGTCTTGGAGCCCTTGGTGGCTTTTTACACTTTTTATTGTAAATGGTAGCCAGGTATCTGGCAGGCCTCCCAGCCCCCGGCGCATCTCACCCTCTCGGCTGCTTTCTACTGCTGCTGCTCATTAGTACTGTTGGTCCTGGCGTCCTCATGACACCGCCCATTTAAGCCCGTGTGCAACACAGGTGCGCCCACTTGCGCATGCGCACCCTGGAGTGCTTGCAGCACCACAGGTGTCCATCATCAGTGGCGGGAGGGTGGAAATACCTGATCAACCTTTACCCTACACTTCTCCCACTCCCTGATCCCCTATTATTTATTTTTTTCTGTCTCAAAATCTTCTATATAGCATTATAACTCTAAAAACTATAACTTAGAAAAAAAACATTGAATGCTTCTGTTTGGCCTTAGGCCATATGTATTAAAGTAATAAACAGGAGCCTCCCTGGTGGCGCAGTGGGTTGAGCACCACACTGTGAAGCATCCGCAACACAGCAGCATGAGTTTGATCCCTGGCCAGGCAGAGACCACCTGTTTACAGCAGACCTCTCCTGCTGCGCCCTCTGCTCCCCTCAGCACTGTATTTCAGTTGATCTGCCTGTTCGCTTCCACTCTGTCTCTGGTGAACCCTCTCACCTCCCACAACTCTAGCCTGTACCCCAGCTCTCATATGCATAAATAAATATATCCTAAAAGAAAAAAGAACTATTAGCGCTAAAATCTTAAAAAATAAAGTAATAAACAATTAATATATATATATTCTCTACCTCAGAAAGCAATGGTTAAGGGTATAGAAATGATACATTCATGTATTCACTCTGAAATATTTATTGAGCATTTATTGCTTGCCAGATACTGCTTGCTCTTGGCCCTGGAGATTTAAGATTAAATTAAGAATAAGTTCCTGCCACTGTTAGAGTGCAGACTGAGGGGTACCCTGAGATCCCCAAACCTGCACACTTTAAAGGGAATCTGCCATCCCCTGTATAAAGACAAAGTTCTTTGTGAAACAAAGTTCTTATGACAGTGAAAGAACTGTCATGATAGAAGGCATAAAGAAGAGAAGAAAGGATAATACTTTTCCAATAAAATAACCAATTACCCATCCCCTCATGGGTAAATGCCCAGCCAAATATGGTTGGCCCAAAGCAAAGCTGTAGAGGCTGAAAAATTTTGCCACCGATCTAAGGTAACTTCTGATGTGGAACCAGGAGAAAGGGGCCAGACAAGTGTGGGACAAAAGGAACAAAATCAAAGTACAAATCAAGCTAAAGGCTACCATTGTCAGCCTCCCCATACGTCTCTCACCCATGTCTTTTCTAAGTATTTCTGCATGTCTCACTTCATGTGTGTCCTTCCATCTCCCCCAAATCCCTGGTGTAAGTCCTAGGCCAAAAAGCAAGCAGGACTTCTTCACGTGTCTCTCTCTGCTCCCTGTGCCTCCCCCAAGTCTATTAGGAGTCTCCTCTCCCAGTCCTCTTCAGCTTCTTTTCGCCACTCAGCTCCACCCTGCATTGGATGGGGCAGGGAACATGGTACCTGCCCTTTTAATGGCGGTTACACTGTTACACCACCATGGATTTTACACTAGTGGGAGTGGCAGGCAGGTAGTAAGCAAATATATAATATAATGTTCACACAGAACAACAAAAATTGCAAGGAAAGGGGGAAGAGAAATGAGGGCGTGATTGATAACATTTTCAGAGAAGGCATTTCTGAGATGGTGATGTTTGAGTATAGAACTGAGAGTAAGAAACATGGAGCCATGGGAATATTTGGAGGAAGAGGGAGTGGTGACCTTGAGGTGCAGAAGGCTTAATGTTCTGAAGAACCAGGAAGGATCTCAAGGTGAATAGAGCACAGTAAATAGAGTGTAGTGAACTGGGCACCTGGTAAGAAGGTGGAAAATGTGGTGCCAGATGTGCCATAGTTAGGATATAGCATCTTTTTATAAGTCAGTTTTTTTTAAAGATTAATATATTTATGCATAGAAGAACTGGGGAGGGGGTGTAGGGGGTGAGAGGACTCACTAGAGACAGAGTGGGGAGCAGACCAGGCAGATATACTGAAATACACTGCTGAGGGGAGCAGCAGGCAAGACAGAAGAGGTCTGCTGCACCATGTATGTTAGCTCCCTGGCTGCAGATCGAACTCATGTTGCTTGATAGCACTGTGTCTTTAAACCCTGCACCACTGGGAAAACCCAGAAATCACTGTGGTTTTTAGCAGGAAAGTGATAACACTCTTAAAATTCCCCAGCTGTTGAGTATAGACTAAGGCAAGGGGAAGAGTATGAGAGTAGCAGCAGGAAGCTAAGTTAGGGTGCTGTTGTGATTGTCCAGAGAGATGTAGTGGTGGGGGTTAGGATCAAAAGATGGAGGTGCACAGGAATGGGCAGATTGGGTCTCCTTGGTGGCGCAGCGGGTTGAGTGCGCACTGTGAAACATCCGGGGCATAGCAGCGCGAGTTCAATCCCCAGGCAGGGAGGGGACCCACATGGCACAGCAGACCTCTCCTGCCTCATCTGCTGCTCCCCTCAGCAGTGAATTTCAGTCAGTCTGCATGTTCTGCTCCCCACTCTGTCTCTGGTGAATCCTCTCACCTCCTGCAATCCTGGCCTGTAGCCCAGATCTTGTATGCATAAATAAACAAATCTTTAAAAAAAAAAAGAGAGAGAGAGAATGGGCAGATTGGAATCTGTTCTGAAAATAGCAAAAAGAACTAGCTATTGGATTGGATATGGGATATCAGGGATGGAAATCAAGGAGTCTCAAGTTTTTGACTGGAGAAATCAAGTATGTTAGAGAGGGAAGGCCTTTTACTGAGATGGACTCTACTGGCAGGGAAGAAAAGGATTTGGAGGATAAGTAACCAGGAATTGTGCTTTTGGACTTGTTGAAATTCCTATTGAATAACGGAAAGAAATTGTCATATGAATATGAACCTGGGAGTGAAGGAAAGGTGGGTCCTGCAGATACAGATTTGGGACTCTTCGGATGTATTTATGACACTTAAACCATAATATGGGATTGTAGGAGGGTGTGTAGACAGATTAAAAGAGGTCTAAAATCCCAATCCTGGGCCACCTTCTCTCTGAAGGTTGGGAAGAAGACCTCCAGCAAACAGAGACTGAGAAACAGAGGCCCTGATATAGGATGGAAGCTAGCTGTGGCTAGCTGGTTTTGTGACCTGCAGGGTAAATGGAAAAGTGATCAGGCTTTTCCACTCTCCCGCCATCCGTATGATGATGGACACCTGCGGTGCTGTGAGCATGCCTAGGTGGGCATGCACAAGTGGGTGCACTTGGGCTGAGACGAGGATGCCAGCAGAAGAGAGGCAGAAAGAGAGAAAGAGAAGCAGCAGCAGTAGTGGCAGAGCCATGAAAGGCTAGAGAGTCCAGAGAGTGAAGATATGCAAGGCTGTCAGCTTCCTAGCCTCCTGGTCCCCTCTCCTCCCCCCCCCCCCCCAGCACCCCTGCCTGCCCTGTACCTGGTTGCTTCTGATAGAATGGTGCAATAAGAGCCTGAAAAAGCCATGGAGGGCTCCAGGACACCTCTTTTACCCGTCTGCTCGGAATCACTGAGAACCTGCTCCGTGCCCTTGCTGGCACTATACCCCCTCTTTGCAGTGGCACACCCCTGTAATCGCAGCTACTTAGGAGGCTGAGGCTGGAGGATTGATCACTTGGTTGGCAGTTCTGGGCCACAATGCACTGCACCTATGTGGCATCCACATGTTCCTATACCAGACATGGTGACCTCTCCTGGGAAAGGGGTACCACCAGCCTAAACTGTCCAAATAGCACAGGCGCAGAGGCCTAGGTGGGAGAGAGGCCACAGTATTTTTTTTGTTGCTTTTGCTTTTGGTGTCAAGTCCAAAAAAATCAGTGTACAACTGATAAGTCATAATCATTTCACAGTATATACACATATCTAATCACGGTGCTGTAAGATTAGAGCTAATACAATATTATGTGTCAATTATACATCAAATTTTTTAAAAGCTTAAAAAAAATGAAAGAGAGAGCTAGTGGAGCCAATTGTGATTAACTACTCTTTTTCAGGAAGGAATGTTGAGATAAAGGGATAAAGGGGAACAGAAATGAAGCTGTAGGTGGGATGTATTGGGGGCAGTCAGGGGAGATTTGCTGAGAGAAGATAACTTTGTGAATAATGACTTTCTTCCCTCTTCCCTTTTTTGTCAAAGAAAAATAAGACATGCCTTAACTGAAGCAAGTCTTAAGTATGATATTTACAGTCTGTATAAACGTGAGAAAATTATCACTGAGATAAAGTTTTTAACCTTTGTTCTTAAAAAATTTTTTTATAAGGTGTCAGATTTCAGTGTATCTACAGTATGCTGGTTGCTTTTAACTTTTCAGATGTTAGATGGTGTCTTTGAACTGATACAAAGCTGAACTGCCCAGCATGAGATTTTTCTGTAAGCCTAGAAGTAATTTCAGAATAAAAATTTTTAGAGAGAATACAAAATTCTATGTCTGAAGCAAATTTGGTGACGGTTGTAGTATTTTAATTCTTGATGAATGCTTAGTGAGGTTAAAAGAATCAGACATTTTCCCAGCAAAGAAAAGTGTGAACCGGGGCCTCCCTGGTGGCGCAGTGGGTTAAGCAACGCACTATGAAGCAGACCGCAGCCACTGCAGCATGAGTTCGATCCCTGCTGCCGGCCAGGGAGGGGACCCACATGGTGCAGCAAACCTCTCCTGCTGTGCCCTCTGCTCCCCTCAGCAGTGTACTTCCGTTGATCTGCCTGTTCTGCTCCCCGCTCTCTGTGGTGAATCCTCTCACCCCCCCCCCACACCTCTGGCCTGAACCCCAGCTCTTGTATGCATAAATAAATAAATCTTTAAAAAAAATTAAAAAAAAAAGAAAAGTGTGAACGGGCCCACCAATTGTTAAAAAATAAATTAAAGGTAAATCCTTGAAGGAAACTAGCTGATATATACTATTAGGTATTTATTCTGATGCATAGGGTCAGTTTCAGTTAAATTACATGCCTATCTTCATTTTTAAAGTGTGTGGAGAATATCTTGGAGAAGACTTGGAGTCCACTACAGGACTTTGTCAGAGTCCTGTAGTGGTGGTATTTTCACCTGCATTTGCATATGTTCTAATACTGTAACAGTGCAAACCCCATAGAAAAGGGAGGTTCCGGCCCTTCTAAAGAAGGGTACAGTTAAGTACCAAGAGGAAGTTAAAAGGACTTGAGAGAGAAGACTGGAGAAGGACTTGGGAGAAGACATGGATATAGCATGTGAACCGGAGAGACATATGAAAAAGAAGCCACACTTGCTTCTCAGCCTTGGACTTGTATTAGAGACTTGGGGAGTATGGAAGGAAGACACTTGAAGGAAAAGTGTGGGGAGACACCTGAGGGGAGACTGAGAATAGCAGCCTTTATCTTGACTCGTTATTTTGATTTTACTCTTTTCCTTTCAGACATGCCTGACTCCTTCTGCCCCTCTCCTGTGGATACCCACCAGAAGGTGCCTTAGGCTTGTGGCAGGTTTGGGTGTCAGTGATCCAGCTTTAGGCCAACTCTGTTTGGCTGGGTGTTTACCAACAAGAGGATGTGTAACTTTGGGTGCTTCATTTGGAAACTATTTTTTTCTCGTTTCTCTATTGCTAATTGTATTAAAGTTCTTTCCTGTTGAGAGTCTTACACACTAGAGTATGCTGTCTTTATATGGCAGATGGCAGAACCTATTTTGTGCATGCAGGTTTGGGAGTAATGTGGTACCCCTCAGTCTACCTGCTAATAGATTTGGCACCCAATGTAGGTTAGTCAGCCCTATGGGGAAAGTTGGTTTCCCCATGGCACTGGCTCCCTTAAGCATGCAGGTGATGACTCACAGCCAGGTCACTCTGTTTTTCCATTTGGGTTGCCTATAACAATACTAATTCCTATTTATTAGTATTTATAGTCTCACTTTCATTTCATGCTAATCATAGTGATAGCACAGTAATGAATTCTATACATGAATTATTAAAATATAATTTCTTAGTTGCACATGGAGGTAGATACTTTTGTAAATGAAAGAAAGAACAGAATAGTGGTTAGTTCTATTGATTGAGATAGAGCCTGTGAGGGTAGACTGCTTCTACATAGATACCATCATGGATGAGTCACCAGATTTTAGTAAGTCAATATTATTTGTGTATGTTTTGAAAGCTAGTGCCCCCAAAAAGGAATGTCATTCCTATTTTGATCAAATAGAATGTTTTGTTTAGTGCTTTCTCAGGAGATAGAGTCCTTCTTCTTGACTGGCACCACCCCCCTTTTTTTTCTTTGAAATGTGTGCCTGCCAATTTAGAACTGCTTATTTAAAAAAGTTGGTTGCAACTGGAAAAATTGGTTCCTGACGAGTTTTTGTTTTTGTGTTTTTAATCTTGTTCAAAGTTTCAAGTGGCAGCCAGGTATGATACATTATGGACTGATTTTCCTGGGATAAATGTTAGCATTTAGTGGCATTTGCTACTCAGTAAATTTCCCTTGTGTGTCCTGATGGTGGCAAAAATCTCTTATAATCATTCTAAAGTGTTCAGTAAATCTTGTCTTTGGAGTTTTCTTGTGTAACCATGGATTCTTATTTCTGACTTAACTCTAAAGCTGTGACTTTGTGGTTACAATGCTGAGATATGATAGAAAAAGAAGGAAGGGTAGGGGAAGAGAGGGAGAGGATAGAAAGGAAAGGGGTGGGAGAGGGAGAGTATATGAGAGCAAATATAACCTCTAAGTAATACTTTTAGAGAATTATAAGTAGCTCCCTTCAATTTTAGCCAAAAAGAAGTATCAGGAAATGCTATAGGGTACTACCTATAGCTGTTAAAAAAAAAAAGTGGTTAAATTTCATGGAATGAAAAGTGCAGTGGCAGTGGAAATACAGATACTGGATAAGAATTAATGAAAACTCCTGGGCATAAGAAATGACAGAAAATGCACCTGACAGTTCATGGCTGATACAGAAAGAAGTGCTTAGGCTGATCAAGAGAACCAAGACCAGTACCTGATCTTGTGCTGAAATATGAGCCTCAAGAAAAAGCAGTGCCTAGACATTGATAGTTAATGCCTGGTTATCCCTAAATGCTTGTCACTCGGATGTAAAGGCCTTTGTTTATTGAACAGTATTCTAAGCAGTTTATACATTTGACTTCATAACAAGATATATGAATGATTATTTTTGTTATGATTATTAGCATCATTATTCTCATAAATTAGTTATCTTATCTAAGGTCTGGATCAGAATCTCAGGTTTATCCAGGTCATGAATTAGCCGTATTCTCCCTCTAGTTCTTCTGCATCAGAACTTTTGTTAAGGCCAGTGCTTCAGTGTGCCTATCTATGTGGTTCAATCTGTGATGCCTCTTTTATCTTCACTAAACTTGTCTTATCCATAGAATTCTGAAGTAAAGAATCTTGATGGGTGTGATAGGACATATTTGAACCAGGGTGGATTTATGCTGGTTTGTGGTCCCAACTTACCATGTACTCCATGCCCATGGAAGAACCTGGTTGTGAGGGGACCAGTAAGGAACTATGAACTGGACTCTTTTGTATGAACTGAATCTTTTTTGTTATTAGCAGAAATAATGATGAGGGAGTAGAGTATTTCAGGGGAAGATTGATAAAACTAATAGATTTGACCTTTGCATTGTAATAAGTAAAACCCCACCATCCCTTAGAATCTTTATTGGGTAGAGGACTGAGAGGTAAAGGGGATTTCCAAGTTTTCTGTTTGTAATCATTCCTCAAACTCAGTTTTCCTTTAAGGAATAATATAGAAAAGAATGACTATGTGCATCCAGGGGAACTAGGAAAAAACACATCTTGGAACCATATGGACAGGCAGTGTACTTGGAGACCCTGGAGTCCGTCCAAATAATCTTCCTCCAGAGGGAGAAAAGAACCATTGTTCAGGAGGGTTCAGATCACGGAAATTGTTCAGCTCTCATAGGCTGTGCTCCTAAGACCTTACAAAGGTTCTTTGTTAGTTGTCGAGTTACAGCCAGATACAGATAACAATTCTTGCGCAAAGAGTGATCATTGCTAGTCTTTGGATACATTCTCCCCTGTGTTTTACCTTTTGAATTCTTTGTGACTCTCGTAGTCAGAACTTGATTACCTACAGCTGGATCAATCAGTCTGCGGCCTCCTCATGCTAACTCTCTTGCTGTTTTTTCTTCTTCTCTCACATTTATTTCTTGCATTATATTTATTTCTGTAAGTATCTGCACAAGCAGCTGTTGTGTCTCATTCATCTTTATACCCCCTATGGTGCTTAATACAAAATTCAATAAATGGTTGGTAAATGAATGGAACATGAAAAAGCATGTTTTAGTAACGTAACACAGAATATGTAGCTGCCTTTTTAATGTTTTCTTAGCACTTTCTTTACATATTCCACAAGTCTCTAGTGTATTTTTGTGGCTTTTTTCAAAATCCCCTTGCTATTACTTCTTTAATTTTTAATAACCCTCTTTCTTTCATGACCAGAAGTCTTTAAAGCCCAGGGTTGGTTTATCAAATGGATTTCCCTTTCATAATCCCTGTGACATTTCTTACCTATTTATGAGTGGTGATATTTACCAATTTATGATTTATAAATGGTATAAGCAAGGCCAAGTCAGATCATTTTCCTTTAGGTACTGTTCCTGAGATTTGAGTATGTGCTCCCACAGCAACTTGGTTACCGACTCAACACATTGGTACAGTATTTAGGTATCCTACAGGTATAGAAAGCTGGTTAGTAGATAATGTGCCATGATTTATGGACAATTGTATAACTTTCCCTATAAATCATAAGAATAAAGAAAAAATTTGTATAATAGTTTTACAAATTTGTAGAATTATCATGTATGATATGTTAAGTAGTTTCATAAAAACCTTTGGCTATTGAATCCATCCTTTCCTACCATCATAAAAGTCAACATCTATGAAAATCTCCTTCTCTAGAGTTTAAGGAAACACATCTGTGAAGATACTTCGTGCTAGCTCTGGTATTAATATTTCACAGTGGCTTATGTCCTTTTGAACATGTACTTCTGCATGAACCGGCACTCAATGGTTATAAAGAAACTTAGAGCAGTGAAAAGAAAAATGTGAGTTATTGGGAGGATAGTGTGCAAGACTAGAAACAAGGACTGAATACTGCAGGTTAGAAAGTCAGGCAAAAAGTCAGTGCTAGAAACTCAGTGGCTATGACTAGAAATTTGTGCTATCGCTGCTGCCTGTCTCTTGTCCTCAACTCTGATCCCGTTCGGGATCTCTTCAACTTCTCTGGAGACACTGGACGCTGGCTGCCTCTATGCTAATGTTTTTCTCTGTTTTGCTACCCTCAGGGGTGGAGAAGTGGGGTGCAATACCGATCTGGTTGGTAAACTCTTAGTGAACTAGCTTAAATTGGTTCCCTTGTCTGATCCTGGACAACACAGCCCTCCCTTGCGTGCAGGGAGGAACGATTGCGTCTACGGAGGAACTATTGCAGGAAAAGAAAAAGACATGCCAGTCAGTCGCAATAGGTTCTTCTTCTTTTTGGAAATAGCAGCCTAATTATTTTAATAACCATTCCACAAGGAATGGCAGAAAAGTACACAATTGGTATTAGAGTGGTGCTGTTATCACTGTTTTACTGGCTACAAAAGTGGTGTAGAAGTAAGGTAAAATGTTTCAGATTTTGTTAATGTCTATTTATGCATTTTTCAGCATTTATTTATGTTCTTACATTGTTGTTAATTTTTGTACAGTACTTGATTTCTCCCCTCAAGTGTGTTCCCCTTAGTTCTCTCCCAGCCATAGTGTTGTGATCCATCACCATAGTCTCTGTGATCCTTCCTCCCTTGTTTTGACATGTCATGTCCCTCATTTTTCCTAGTGAACTTGATTCCTGTTTTCAACAATAAATTGGACTGTTTATATCATCTTATGGTGATTCCTCTTGAGACAAATGCTTACTCTGGTTTGCTTTGTATTTATTCTTTAAGGGTGATATACATGTGTTTTGGAATATTTGATATCAGTGTTAACTTGAAAAGACCAATTAGACATTGGCCACAGGAAAGTTGGTTAAATTATATCAGGCCACTTTTTTCAATTTTGGCTGTGAATTTCTTTAGTTGATTATCTTTTCATTACCATGAGTGTTTATTGTTGAATAGATTAGCATTGTCATCCATTCTTTGCCATGATCCTGCTTCCTATTTTATTTTAGGTGTAGAGTGAGATAAGGGAAGCCAATTATTTCATGTAGACTTCTTCTTTTATTATTTTAAAGTACATACTAGATCAGTGGCAGGAGTATTTCTGAATTAAAAAACTGTCAGATTTGATTTGAAACAATTTCTCTATCTTTTTAACAGGCTCTTCTAAGAAAGTTTTCTTCCTTTTGGGATTTCCCTGACTCTCCAACAACACATTTTAAAAAGCTGATATAGGGTTCTTAAAATCAATGAAGTTGACTTATAACCCTGAGCTAGATAATTTATATTTTTCTCATTGTTAACTCAGAAACTTAGATAACTTTAAAAGGAAGCAGGCTTAGCACCTTAAGAAGTATTTAGATCGTCATAGATTTGTAGCTTCTGTCCCTTACTGGCATCTGGAACAGAGAAATTCTCACATCTTTTCTCAGTGCCTCTTGCCTTTCTTCTTGCTGTTATCTGAAGATTTTGTGTCTGCCACCGAAGTTTTGTAATTTAATTCACATTTCTTAGATTATATTAGTGCTGCACATTTGCAGCTCTCTGACACTGTTTTGTGAATGTGGTCATAATAAAATCATTTTACATCTGGGTCTTCTGCTCTAATTCACACACTTGGAGCATGTTACCACATCAGAAATCCAGTTGTGTGTTTGCTAGAGCATGAACAGAAAAATTGTGGTGAGTTATGTAAATGCACATGCATTTTATATATCACCCAAATAAATAATACCCACGTTAACTATGCACATAGATCCATGTTCAAACCATATAACATATATTAATGCATGTATATGTCTTACGTGACAAGGATTAAAACTTCAACCGAGGAGAAACAAAGACTGACATTCAGACTAGTTGCTGTCTAGGATATATGTGGAAATATATAATAAGGAGAAGGAGTGTTCTCTAAAAGGGTATAGGTTGACACCATGGGTAGAAGCAGAACTGTGATCAGATTTTAGATTTTGGAAGGATAGATAAAAATCAGGTCAAACTTTCATTATCTTAATCTTCATATGACTGTTCCTGTCACTAAGTCTGTGATTTGCAACCTTCCACTCTGCTTTTATACAAACCTAACAATCTGAAGTTCCCTTGCTACATAGCTCTGTCTTTGCACTGTTAATTTCCAACCTAGATGAAGTTTACAAACCAAGTTTTATTACCTGGATATATTTTCTGCAGTTCTTGGTGACCACCACGTGATTACCTCTAGCTTAGAAACATTTGTAGGTGTCCGTTGTGTGCAAGGCACAGAGCCAGCACTACAGGGAATGCAGAGATAAGGCCTGTGTCTGTGTTCTTGCTAGCGTTCTGTTCTTGTGAGTGCCCTCAATATATGGGCTTTGAACAGTCAGCCCCTGGTCCTCTGTCAGTCCTTTTGTTTCAGAGTGCAACTTAAGAATGCAGAGATTTTCTGGGTCAAATTTATGATGTTGTGGTAGAATCATCTATATTTACTGATAAAATTATTTTAATCTTTTCCCTCCAGAGTCCAGAAAACACTCAGACTTGTATAATATAAGGAAGATTATCATAAAATTTCCATGAAATATGATGAATAGCACAAAAGTCTTCAGCTGTGGTGATTAAAAATGGGATGGAGCTGGAAGGGATTATGCTAAGTGAATTAAGTCAGAAGGAAAAACGATAAATATTGGCTAGTTTCACTCATATGTGGAATATAGAGTAACCAAGCAGAGGGGCAAGAAAAAGACAAAACCTGCAAGCTGACCGTAGATCTGCAGCATCCAGGGTGGGGGTGGAGAGAGGAGTTAAAACGGGAGGGAAGAGCACACGGGACTATGGTGATGGGTCATGGGTGCTGTGGTGGTGCTACAAGGAGAACTTCAGGGACAGTACCTGACAGGAGAAATCAAATACTGTACAAAAATTAATGAAGATATAAGAAAAAAAGAAATTATTCAATTCTAACTCCTCCAGAATTTCATTGCTTAAAGAAAGCATTTTAAGTGAATAATTTCTCCGAATATACAGGAGTGTAAGCAGTGATTGGCTTCAGTAGAAAAGATGTAAAGATTTTAGGCCTTACTAAAAAAATTAAGGTCTATGTTTACTAAAACATTATGACATTTTTTAATCAATCCGGATCATTTTACTTTAAAAGTTTATAATAGAGCTTGCTAGGGTTATTTGGAATTATAATAAGTTGAAATCAACTCTCCTTTGCGGCAATGTGTATCTTCTCTCTATCACTTTACAGAGTGAAATCTTTTCCCCCTCAAGGCTTAGTAACCTCTACTCTTTTTTTTTTTTTTAAAGATTTATTTATTTATGCATACAAGCACTGGGGCACAGGCCAGAGGTGTGGGGGGGTGAGAGGATTCACCACAGAGA
>JAGFMF010012082.1:680097-734037 GCA_019455555.1 Galemys pyrenaicus | reverse complement strand
CTGAGGGGAGCAGCGGGCACAGCAGGAGAGGTCTGCCGCACCATGTGGGTCCCCCCCCTGGCCGGCAGCAGGGATCGAACTCGTGCTGCAGTGGTTGCGATCTGCTTCGTAGTGCGTTGCTTAACCCACTGCGCCACCAGGGGAGGCCCAGTAACCTCTACTCTTATCTTTCCTAATCTTTATAAAATTTTCTTAATAGGTCTTTTTCCTTTTCCAGTAATAAAAGCCTTTCTCTCTTTTTTCAGCTTCTTCTTTTCCCCAGATTTCTTTTGTTTGTTTGCCCCATCTGTCCATAAGGCCCTGCTGATGTGACTGTCAGACATCTGGCAGCCTCATGTGTTGGAGACAGCCCTGGATAGGTGACATGAAACAGGGGTTTCTGCACAGATAAGGAGTTCCACAACATCTGTAGGATCATTTGGTGCCTGTCATTGATGGGTACCTCCCCTGGTATTTAGAACCATCGAAACAAAACCTAATAACAAAGAGAGAATGAATCATAAAAATGAAATAGCATGGAAATCGGTTACTGAGGAGTTAGTCGCCTCGCATAACCACTGTTCACTAGACCTGAGGGCTGTTGCTACTGTTCGTGATTGACTCCTTGTCAATTGAATTTTGGGTTTATAGAACCCATTTACAAAGTTGGAGTAATACATACTACTTTTAGAATTTTAAAAATCAGTGTAAAGGTGGGCATCTCAAGAAACAAAGGTGTCAGATTCTAGAGTTGATTTTGGTCAATTTACTTTCCTAGCTTTTCCTTATATCCACTGAAAAGATAGACTTTATTTTAACCTTTACTATCATTCTTCGATGGTATGTTTTCAGATACATCTTTAATGTCTAGTAAAGATTTTTTCCCCCCAAGTTTCAGCTGTTTATTAATCAGTATAAATCTGAACACAATGTAGCAACATGATTTCATGAATTTGGGGGTGGAGGAGAATTTGATGGCTTTTGGAAGGCCTTCATCTTAAGCAATTTTATAATGAAGTATTTTAGTTAGAAGTTTGGACCGTCTTTCTCTGGTTTGCTGTCATCTGCATTCACTGAGTAGAACTTGTATTGATCATTGGGACCCAGTTTGCCCTAGGATCCTGGGTTAGTCTTTCTGTCCCAGCTGACATGTGGATTGAATAAAGCCAGAAGAATGATATACAGTGCTGTTCTAGTACCTCTGGATCAATAAATATTAAGGGGGATCAAATGGGGATACTTCTTGGCCTGACTGAGGATCTGGTGGAGCATGGTTGGGGAGAGGCCTTGGGCTGGGAAGTAGAGGAGATTTTCTTAATAGCAGTAGATCTTGTATCCTGAGTAATATAAACATGATCACTTTCTGGCAACTTTGTCTTCTAGCCCCTATCTTTACTTTGTTCAATGGCCAAAGTAGTTGTATAGTTGTATATACTTGTGGACACTATCCCCCCCACCCCACCTTCTTCAGGCTCTCCATCAGTTCCCATTCCACAGAAGTCCAAACAATCTGTTTGAACTACTGTTATCTGTAACTCCTTCTAACAGCTGAATGCTGTTCAAGGGGTTAGAGAAACATAGGGAAACAAATGAGTAGAAGACCATGCTCTTGAGAAGTTTACATTCTAGTGGGGGCAGAGGACAAACAAATAAATAAAGTAAATTAAATAAGGAAACACAAACAGTGCAATGTGATAGGGGAGGGAGGAGCAACAACAGAACTATGAGGAACTCTGAATCCTGAGATCTAACTGACTAATGAAAAGGCATTGACTGGAGAAGAACATTTTAGGCAGAGAGAGAAGCAGACAAAAAAGTTCCTGAGGTAGGGATCAGCTTTGTGGAAAAGAAAAGCGGAAACTTAGTATGGTGAGTGCTGTTTGTGTCCTGCTTAGATTTGCTTGGTGAGAAGGTTCCTAGGTTAAACAGAAGGCCTTCTCTCCAGCCTCAGTCAGTGATGACTGCCCACGGGTACAGAGGCCTAGCCTCTTGCTTCAGTGGAACTACTGTTGGGTGGTTCCATTTGGGGCCATGTTCTCCCCTACTTTTCCCTACCCTCCTTGTCCTGCCACCTCATATCTGAAAGCATGTCCTCTGTAACTTAGGTAACTTAGAAATCCTGACCCCAGCTCTATTTCTAGAAAAATCTTACCTAAGCTACCTAAGGAAACTTTTGACCTTTTTTTTTGATTCCAGACCCTTTTCAGCTCCCTCCTCAACATGTCCACTTTGGGTAGCTTTGGATGTCCCAAAGAGAACTAAACCTCAGTGTGTAAAAAGTTGAATTTGTAATAAATTCTCTTCCACCTCAACCTTTTTTCTTGTCTTCAGTCTTTTACTTTATGATAAATCCTTTCATCTAATTCTAATAAAAATTCAGATTGGTCTTGAATTTTCCCTTTCCGGTAGATCACATGTCCAGTCACTTAACAAGTAACTTAAACTTAACAAGTAACTTACGTATTTTGTCTGTTCACCTCCATTTTCATTGCTTTATTAATTCAGACCCTTATCTGAAATATTGTGTCAGCCTCCCAAGTGGCCCCCCTTCCTGTCCTCCCTCACTCTGCCAATCCATTTTCTACATTGTTAAGGACTATACAGCTAAGGATTACATAGGAACCCAAGACTGTTAAGGAGTCTAAAGAGATTTAGTTATCTGTATGGCAAAGAAAGTAGATTTCTAAAAAATTTTTTAAAGATTGATTTTGTTTATGTATATAAGTATTGGGGTGTAGACTAGAGGTGCAAGGGTGAGAATATTCACCTGAGACAGAGTGGGGAGCAGAGCACGAGGATGTACTGAAATACACTGCTGAGGGGAGCAGCAAACCAGACGGGAGAGGTCTGCTGCACCTTGTGGGTCACATCCCTGGTTGGGGATTGAACTTACGCTGCAGTGAACGGCAATAGCTTGATAGTGCTGAGACTTTAATCTCTGCACCATCAGGGAGGCCCCAAAGTAGATTTTTAATATGCAAGATTTTAAATAGAATTGATGTGGGTAAAAAAGAGAGAAGAAAGGATTTATTATAAAACTAAAAAAAAAAAAAAATTACCGATCTCCCCCTTCCCATGGGCAGATGCCCAGTCAAAGAGGCTTGGTCTGAAGGACAGCTGGGCACCAATGGCTTGCCACAAACCTAAGGTACATTCTGGCAAAGAATCATAAGAAAGGTGTTAGGCAGATCCCAAAGAGCTGGGACAGAGAGACTCAAAATTAATTCGTATTATACCATGTTGAGATAAAGGCTGCTGTAGTCTCTGCCAAAGACCAGGAGTAACCTCCCATGTTTCTTTCCAAGTGTCTCTATATATCTCTCTTACATGTGTTTCCTTCCATGAATCTCCTTTCAGCAGAATCAGGGTGCAAACTGAAGCCAAAAAAGCAAGAGAGCTAGAGCACACAGATGTTTAGTTATAAGCCAAGCATGACTGCTTAACTGCATCTCTAGTTCCCATTTAACACCTTCAACTCCCCACTGCACCCCCAATTTAGGTTAGGTTCATGACATGCTAGATGTTGTCATCTGCAGTGCCTGAGATCTCTTCATAATGGAGATGGGAGTGAAGTCTATAGAAAATTCCAAGGGGTAGAGTTCATTCAGGACATCATTCATGGACTCAGAATTTGCTCTGACTTGTTCTAACAAATCCATTGTGAAATGAAAAGTTCCAACCAGCCATTCTTTGGTTTATAGTTCTTTGGTACCTTCCTATTGGAATAAATGATTTCTTGTAAGATAAAATTCCTTACTTAGAGGCTCAGAGGCCCTGTTAGGCTCTTGTGTTTGCCTACCTTTTCTTCAGCTGTTCCAGCTGCCACCACTATGTATAATGCGCAGTGGTTTCCTCAGATAGCTCATTTCAGGCTTCTGAGTTTTTTGGCCTTAATATTCTATCCTGATGGGACACATGTTTGTCCTTCCCTGGGAAGTGCCTAAAAGTCTCAACTTTATGCTTCCTCCTCTGGGGAAGTCTTTTCTGAGTCTCTCAAGCAACATTACTTGTACCCCACTTACTGCTTTCAAAACACTTATTTCAGTGTATTGAGGTCACTTGTATTATTTCAAACTACTCGCTGGGTCCCCTGAATGCAAAGAACATGGCACATTGCTGGGATATCAGTACATGTTCACTGAATGAACAAATGAAAGAATAAAGGAAAAAATACTGTCTTTAGTTTGTTTCTTTTGTACAGGACAGTTTGTGAACATAAACCCTCTACCTGCCCTTATCAGCCAATACTAAAGACAAAAAAAAAATAGGAACTACTTAGGCGAAGTGACTAAAGACAACACTCTCAAGATGGATTTGTTTTTAGGGAACACTGAACTATAGGGCAGGGGACATTATCTAAATCCTAAAATAATGGAATTAGGAAAGTCTTTACTTCTTTTAAGTATGCTTAATATTTAGTAGATGGCTAGCATCATACTTTGGACTATGGGGGAGAAATTCAAGATGTAGTTGATGCAGTTGATTACTTGTCAAGGGACTTAAAATGGGAAAATGCTGATAATATATGAGAGTTTTCTGAAGTAGCATGTGGTTAAATCTTAAATAATTCAAATGAGAAGTGCTGTTGGTTCGAAAAAAAGTCTTTGTGTGTGGAGGGGGAGATGAGTAATCACAAAACTGCAGGTTCTTGAAACACTTGTTGAGATGAAGTCCACACAAGAAGAAATGATACTCATATATAATTTGATAGTATTTGGATATTAAGGAGATATCTTTCTCTCCTTGCTTTGGTGGAGAAGGAAGTACACGTATGTGTTTGAAGAATTTTTTCTAAGATTTTTTGAATGGGCTTTTGTGTAGTAGAATAAAAGTTGAATATCTTCACAATGTTATTTAAAATAACAAAGGGAAAGATGGTTTGCAAATGGGGTTTTGGGGAAGATTTATTTATTTAAGCCAATTAGGATGTGAAGGGAAGATGCTTTTTCCTAAGCTTTCTGAATATGAATGTGCACTTAGTCCTGGAAACTATGGGATATTGACCACTTACGTAACTTTGACACACTAGTTACCTCCACTTGTACTTTTGATTCTTAATTAAGTGAATGTTTGTAAGTCAGATTTCAGGGCAAACTTAAAAAAGGTTTCTTGCCTCAAGGGTTTGACAGTTGTACCCTTGTGCCTTAATCTAATGTATAGCCTTTTGTAAAGGTTGTTTTCTGAATATGGACAGAATTTAAACAAGGATGAAGTGTAGATCAAGCACTCCCCTGTAGGGGTCGCTACGAGAGTAGCAATTTGGCATTCTTCCTTTGCCACCCAGCTCTGTGTGGCATGACTTGGCACAATTAGCCCAAGGATTGTGATAATCTGGTTTGTTGGCATTTTATCTTTGAGAGTGGTATGATCTGTAAACCCACCAAGAATTCTGCAGGTTACTATAAATATGTAGTCTCTCACTTTAGTTCTGTAAATACTGCCCTGTACATTTTGTTGCATGGTTATTTTAGAGTTAGTATTATGGCCGATTTGTGTATGACAAATATGTGCACATAGACACATTAAACTGTTTTATTGGTTTTGCAGCATGAATGATGGTAGCCTAAACTTGGCCTTCTCTAGGACCTCAGATTATTGTTTAATGGGGCTGTCACTCAGGACACTTAACTGGTTTCCTTCAATGCTTTTAAAAAATTGAATTGAGCATGATGAGGTGCATCCCCTTGATTAAATGTTTTTCCTCCTATGCAATCACCATTAGCTGTTTGGCTTCTATTCTGTATTCTTTTGAAGCAGCCCTGCATTGCAAATCAATATCTTTCTGAAGAGACAGTGTGTTGTGAATTGCCTGGACAGCATATGCACGGTTACTTTGGCTGCAATGCTGCTGCAGAGCCCGGTTACTCTGCCTTCCTGGGAACTCCACAGGCAAGTCCATCGTGTTTAGAGAAAAAAAAAAAATTACATATTTCTGGGCAAAAAACTGAACTGTTAAAGATACTGATTCTGAATGTTAGCGTATCCTTTGTGTTCCTGTGAACCATTTTTGGTCTTATTCCACTGAGATTAGCTTCTCTTAGGTGATTTCTGGTTGGGTTTTTTTTTTTTTTTTTTGCTTCTGCTTCCCCCTTTCTTGGTTGTAGTACGGCCGTACCATTTCAGCTTGCTAGTGCAGAAAGATGTGAATTCAGTTGCTGTATGAGGCTGGCCTGGTGCAAACACATTGCTAGAGACATGTTAAAGAGTTCCAGGTGAACCGAGCCTGAGGGAGACAACAGTAAAACGGTAAGAGGGAGCATGCTTAAAATAAGAGCAAGGGTTTTAATTTGGAGCATCTCGGCAAGTCTGAATCCTGACTCACTCATTTACAACTTGAAAAGGATTCATTTTATGCATGTCATTTTACTCATCCTCTTCTATTTAACTGCCAAAAACATCACAAATTGATCAAGGGGGTATTTAAATTAGGGATCTGACAGGAGGTTACTCATGGGAGAGTCTCCTGAGGCTCCCGAGGCTACTGCTTGTAGTTTGTAAACACCAGTAGCAGTGATAAGATGAGAAAAAGGTTTAGAGACTATGCTTCTTTGCTATAGCTGAATCTTATTTCTTCTGAAACTCGTCTTACTAATGAGCTCTAACAGATTGTTTTTGCCTGGCTATGCTTGGCTGAATGCCCTCTGAGTCAAACCACTGAAGGACGGGAGAATACTTTTTTTCATTTGGGTAAACTGATGTCCATGAATTAGCTGGATTGGATCTGAGTGGAATAAACATCTCTAATATATTAGGGATCTGGGGCTTGCTGCTGCTCATCCCACCCCCTCCCCTTCTGGCGCTCAGAAATGCACCTGCTTTAAGTGTGTGCTGCCTAGCAGAGGTCAGTGTGCTGGTATTTTGCATCATTACACCTGTAGTGGTTATGATTTCACATATGGAAGTGCTAGTCCTCCATGCAGTTATGCTTGAGGTGCTGGATCTAGTAGTTGACTGCTAGCTTTTTGGATGCTAATGGAGAACCCCTGCAAGCAGGAAGGACTAGGGCAGCAGACTGGCTACTCCAAAATGATGCTTACCTGCTTCTGGAGAAGTATGAAATTGAGGGATAGAAATGTAAACCTTTATTTCTACAGAGGTTGAGTTCCTATTTCCTTTGTTAATTGGCACGGAGTTTTGGGATGGGGGCTGTTGAAGTTGAAGGACAATTTTTAATATGTTCATAGTGAGACTACTACAACATGGTCCTGGTAAATTTTAAAGGTCCATCTATTATTTAGGTGCTGAATGTTAAGGATGTCAGCATTTTTTTTTTTTTTTGCTCTAAAAATATTCTACTTATGCATAGTTGAATTAAATCATATAAAATGTAAATGATGTTGGTAGTGAATATTAGTTGAGAAATTCGGCAGTCACTTATTGTGGCATGTTGGCTATGAGTTAGTTGTATATAATTTTCTAATCTATATATTTTTAAGAAAGGATACCAGATTACTTGATAGGCTAAGTGAGAAAAAATCGATAATTCGTTAGTGTTCTCCATAATTTTTTCTGCGTGGGGGATCCTTAAAAATGTTTTTTAGGGGGCTATCCTTAAACATACTTTTGTATTTTCTCAACTATTTATTAAAAAGGTTGGGTATTGATTTTTTTGGAAGGAATGTTTGAATTTCCTTCCACAGAGAGTTCAAATTTTCTTTTGACTGTTATTTCCTAAAAAGTTGAGATGAACTCTACATTGTTTTTCCTGTATTTCAGCTGTTCTTTAAAAAAAAACAACAACAACACCCTTTTTTTCTATTTAGAATATGATGTGCTCTGTGTTTAGTATTTCTTTTCTGGGAGTGATGTGTGTTATATATATATATGTTTTATATATATATAGATATATATATATAGCCACACACGTGTGTGTGTCTTCATTTTGCATGCACTGAGGTTTTTTTTCATCCTTTGACAGAAAGAATTGTATATTTTCAAAAAGTAAGTAATTTTTAAAAAGGAGAAGCAATATGACACTGATTTTACAATCATAATTTTTATTCCACATTCCACAAAAATTTGTTAGTCATCTACTGTGTGTAAGATATTACAAGATATGTTGTAAAGAAAATAGAGATGAAATAGATACAGTCCCTTCCCTGTAGGAGCTTCATAGAATTGCTATTTTTTTTCTTAAGAATATGCTCCATTATACTTTATCCTGGATGAGAATTTTTCCTTTCATTAATTTATTTATTAAACATATATGGAGTACCTACTGTCTAACTATGTAAAAGTAAGAGAAACAAATTGGATCCCTGGCCTCATGGAACTTAGAATCTGTTTCTTTAAAAAATTCAAGGAGAAATTTTTGAGCAGTTGCCTTCATTTTGGGTAATTGTGAAACAGGTCCTACATGTTTTGATTTTTCTGTAATGTGGTATAAAATGTAAAGAACATGACATTGCTTTAATCATTTTAAAGTGTACAGTTCATTTGGCACTAAGTACATTCTTACTGTTTTACAGTTATTACTGCTATTCCTTCCAGAACTATTTTTTAATTTATCTGATAAGCAGAAACTTTACTTATTAATAACTCCCCATTTTCCACTCACCAGCTCTTGGTAATTTCTGTTCTTCTTAGTGTGTATATCAATTACCTATTCTGGATACCTGACATATCAAATGGAATTATATGGTATATGCCCTTTTATGTCTCATTTATTTTGCTTAGCATGTTTTTAAGGGTACAGCATGTTGTAGCATGTGTCAGGACTTCATTCATTTTTAAGGTACACTTTCCCTTTTTTATGGAAAAGGGAGCAATTTTCTCTCTCCAGTAATGAATTCACTAAATCATATTCCCAATTGGACACCAGGATCGATAATTTAGAGACACTGAAAATGAAAGGCTGTGAGGAGGGGTTGAGGAATGAGGAATAGAAATGCACTGAGGGAAAGATTTATGGATATATTATATTTGGTTCCTTTATATGACCTATAACTGGACTACATGGATTTTCATGTCATTTTTTGCTAATGGAGAACAACAGTCAGCTGAAATGTTAAATGTTGTCATCATTAACATTTAAATGTCACTCACTTTGACTTCTAGTCCCTTACTCTAACTATATAAGCAAAGGCTGATATCATGTTGAGGTTATCTTTAAGAATCGAGACTCTTAGAACTGGCAGGTACTTCAGAAGTTGTGTTATCTAATTGGCTCATCATCATTTATCCAGCCAGCAGGAATGTGTGAAACTTTAATTAATTTTATGATGTCCACTGCAAGCCTTTCACTTTGCACTGGCGTTTTCCATGGATGCTCAGTCTGAGAACCCCTTTTATCCTCTGAGTTAGAGAGGAATGAGAGTAGGTATAAGCTTGAATATAATGCATATTAAGCATTTTTCCACTGGGAAAGGTTAAGCGTGGCTTTATCAGTATAGCTTTATCTTTCTCACATTTCTCCACGATACTGCTTCTCTTAAGTCCAGATGGCTTTTCTCATAAAGGATTCTCTTTAGAAAGTCGAAGTAAAACCCCCAGAACTCTCCATTTTTCTCCCATGGACAGACTTGATGATTCTTAGACTGCATCATTCAGCAGTTTCTCTTCATGCCTTTAACATTTTACCCAGGAGACATAAACATCTATGGAGGAGGAAGATTCAGTATGGCAGCATCCAATATCTGAGTCATTCTATCCTTTTAGTCTTTTCCTTCTTAACGAACCTTACTGCTTTATGTCTCCTAACTACTTTGTAGTCCAGGCTTGACTTTTGTTATGTGACTAATTCAGAATCATTAGACAGAAGCATGTCAAATGTGGATGGTGGAAGTGGTGTACAGATGGGGAGCATGGGTCAGAAAACCTTAAATTACAGAACAGTTACTTTGCTTAGTTTTAAAAATGCTTTTCTTTGCATCAGGAGAAGAGAAAATAAGGAAAGCGTTACAGATCAGGTCTATCCTTCTATTTCTCTTGGGACACATAAGGAAGACAACTTGGTAGTCAAGAGCTTGGACTTTGTAAGTCAGACCTTGTAATAAATTCTGTCACCTTTGCTTACTCTATGAATCTCCTTGGATGTGTTACTTAGTTCTTGTGTGCCTTGATATAATCATCTGCAAGTTCAGGAAAATAGTATTACCTCATCAGGTTGTTGTAGAGGTTAAGTTTGAAACCACTTACACATTTTCCTAGTAACTGCGTATAATAAGAGATCAATAAAAGCCACCACCATCATCATTGTCATCATCATCTGGAAATCCTTAACTTCTACATCTCTTTTCCATAAGTTTGCATTATCTATTGCCTGAGATCTTTCTCCAGTTTGCTTGATTATTGTGTAAATATGAAAAAATTTTTTGTTACTGAGTTTGTGTAGATAAAAGGAAAATGCTACAGAATGCTCCAGTGTTCTAATTGTCTCCCTTTTCTGCCCAATTGAAACAACTTTGCCTCAGTGACTTATTCCTCAGCTAAACGAGATCTCACTAAAAATACAAAGATGACAGTGAAATGCTCCTGGAAAGGCTGGGGTTTATTTTCAGGTGGCAGACAAGCAGCGGGGTGTGTGCATCCCACTGCTTTGCTCTATTCATCTTGGATATCTCAGTTAGGATTCACTATTGACTTTTCTCAGTCATAGGAAAGGTTTAAAGAACCAGTCTTCATGAAATCAGTTAGGAGTATATTATTAATGGATTGCTGTCCCATTTATTATTGCTGAAATTTTAGCTCTTTACAGCAGATGGACCAATCGTTAAAGCTACATTGAAAGATACTTCCATTTTGTTCTCAAAGGTTCATTGTTCCCTGTGTTTCCCTTTATAAGCTCTATGGGGCTAGTGACCCATATATGATTCTCTGAAAATTTTAAGTGCTTCAAAAGTCAATCGTCTTTTGAGTGATGCCCTATATTTTCTGAATTCCTTGGTCCAATGTGTTTCTAGATTTATTTCATTTAAATAAAACATTAAACTTTTAAACTTTGTAGCATCACTCTTGACGTAATCACTAAATTATTATCCAAGCATTAATAATACATTTAGGTTTTATTAGAAAGATTATTGTAGGTAAAGAGATGTAAGCTGTATTTATTTATGTAGTCAGCTGTTTCAGAATAAGAAGATAGTACACAATTCCATTTCTCCTTCAGGGAAGGAATTTAAAAATATTTATAATCTTCATTTTTGAATGTGGTTCATATGATTACCCAGAGAAAGAAATTCAGGTACTAACGGATCAGTTAGTAGCTCCAGTAGTGTCTTCTTTCCGTTTCCATTTTTAATGTTATTGTGCCTTCTGGATGCTTTATCTTTCATAAGGGACAGGAATAACGAGCTACAGATATTTGAAAGCTTAGATGAGTACAAAGAAGCTATGGGTGGTACAATGAAACTCAGGAGAGAAACAACAGAATTCAGAAGGCACCTGAGACTGTTGTTTGCATGACCTTAGAGATAAATGACAGCTTGTCTAGTCCTTGGGATGTAAAAAGCACCCATAGACACTAAGCTTGTGTGTCTGGATGAAAGTGTCCTGAATCATGTTACTGGTTTCTATTGTCTATGCCTCTGAGTGCAGCCTAATTGGTTTATTCGTTCTTGTGCTTCTGACATGGCAGACATTTTTAAATTGTTGTAGTTAGTATTATTCAATCCCCTTTTCAAGTTATTTCACACCTCTGCCTGGTGTGGGGTCCTTTGATAATTCTTTCTGGTTTCCCCTTTTCAAGTTAGACCCAACACAGAACACAATAAAAGCTATATTTAAATCTGTAAACTCTATGGGAGAGGAGAGAAAACTTCCCATTTGTAGGATCAGACTATTTTTTCTCTAGAATATGAATTCTAAGGGAATAGTGTCTTGAAGAATAACCTAATTAGCCATGCAGTGTGAGCCACTTCCTGTAGCCTGGTTCTTCTGTTTCATGGAGAAGGCGTCTTCGTCTTCCCTGCTGTAGCAGTGGGAATTTTGTACGTTGGAATAGGCTTTTGCTTTGTGAAATCTCAACAAGTCAATCCCTTGCTGTGTGTGTGATTCTCATTTCATGTGCCCCACTCTGAGCCCTCTGGCAATAAATGGGAGGCAATATAGATGGCAGTTCCAGTATTTCACCTCCCAACATTGTCTGCACACCTGGCTGTATGATATGAGCACCATGCTCTTTTCTGTCTTTTTTCCATGACGGAGTTTTACCCAGCATGTACTGATGGATATCAAGTGGGTGGTAGAAAATTTTCTTCGTTATCCCCTTGACCTTTTAATTTTTTTATATTTATTAAGATTTTAGTGGAAACAGTGATTGAATGATGTTACACTCAGCTTGCCACAAAATCACCTTGTCCTTCCCTTTGTGAGTAGGAGTTCATGTCTTTTGTCCAATCTGGGGTAGAAGTGTTCAGTGATGCCATGCAGGCAAAGTCCTTTTTTCTCAAGAGAGGACTTGCTTTAGCACAAATGATATTCTTCACAAATATAAATTCCTCCTAAAGTCATTGTGGATCCTAAATTGACTTCCTTCTATTTTATTTTCAAAGCTACCAAGTAAACTGTGGTAACTAGAGAGCACAGGAAGATACTGAGTTCAAGCCTCCTTAGAATGATTTTGTGGTAATTATTTAAAAGTATATTTGTTTTTTCATCTTTCATATTTGTACAATGTATGATTTCCTCATGAAATTCGCCAGTGCACCCATGCACCACCACCATAATCCCTTGTGCTCTTCCCACCCCTGTCCTGATTCTTTTCCCTCCTCCCCTACTGAATAGCTCTGATCTATAGTTGCCTGATGACTTTGATTTTTACTTTATTACAGTTCCTTCCCCCGTCAATCTCTTATTTGGTTCCTCCATATTACTCAGCAATGAAAAAGGATAAACTCATGCCATTTGCACCAACTTGGATGGAGCTGGAAGGGATTATGCTCAGTGAAATAAGCCAGAGAGAAAAAAAAAACTATTGAATCGTAATTATTATTATTTTTTTTATAAACAAAGTGGTCATTGGCAAACCATATTTCTGTATTAGACATGCATAAATTCTAATTTTCCATGCAGGAAGTAATGTCACATGTGCTGTTGTAACACATGTATTCTTCTATTTCCTTGCTTCTTCATGCAATTTCATTTTATCTTTTTAATTCATAAATTTATTGGTGTACCAAGTATAGATATATTGAATGTATCTTATTAGAAAAGTTTATTTCTGAGTTCAAAATTATATTTTTTTATATTAATTTTCTGAAATTCCTATGATCTCTTTGTGGGAAGTTGCCCAGGTAATATTGAAATGGTCGTCACTTATTATCACATCCAAAGCCTTGATCTATTCAACAATCTCAATCCCTGCAATGACCATAGCAGCAGAATCTGGCATTCCTTCATTTTGTGCCCTCTCCTGACTTCCCTGCCATCTGCAGACATCCTGGGGGTTTGCTGAAATGCAAGTTCTAACTCAGTGAGACTGAAGGGGGTCGCTTGCCATGCCAGGAATTGGCCTGCAAGCAACAAGGGATCAGAGAATATTCCAGATGCAATCTTGATCCCTAAAGATAACCACATTCAGAAAACTGTATATAGCCCACAGCTAATAATAGTGATGGTATTTCTACCCTTACTCTGAGTATTCATTAAATTTTATGTTAAACTTATCATTGTGATTTGGGTGAAAATAAAAGAATGTAGAGGGCAGTAAACATACACATTTATGTCTGTGAGCTTTAAGTAAAGCTCTATCTCTTATCCAAATCAAGTGTATAATTATTACAGAAGAGAAATCAACTAAATAAAGTCATTTTAGCACTATAGGTTCTAGTTTAGCCTACTGGGAACACCACTCATATATTTCCTAATAGATTAGCAGAAGCAATTATCAGGCTTCTTGGTGGTAGCATTGAAACCCAGTAAGGGTTGAAACAAAGCTAGAGTCACTGAAGCGGCATAAGGAATGTAATGTCCTCAAGAGTTCGCCTTTCAACTATGTCCATTAGCCAGTGGATTCAGGATTCCAGTGAAGTTAGGCCTAGAGCTTAAAGAAACCCGTCAGGAGACAAGTAAGCATTTTTAAATTTAATCACAACAATTGACTTTGAATTCTGGCGAGTGAGAGCAGCTGGTGAAAACCTTTTCATTGACAAGAAAGATCCCTACTCAGAAGGTGCCTCATCGTGAATATAGTTTCTTAGTAATTCTTTTTTTAATAGTTTATATTTAGTTCAAAAGGAAGTTTTATATTAAGGAAAACATCTCAACTTTGAGTAAATACTAAAAAACACCCATTTTATGCTAACTTTGACCTTTGGGGACATTAAAGAAGTGGAAGATAAGGTTTCTGTGCTCATTGTGTTTCCAGGCTGCTCATAAAAATTAGGACCAATGAGAAACAGCAAAGCAGAGACCTCCTTGCACCCCAGTAAAATAAACCAAACACAGGAAAAATTTTCACAGTAGCTTATATTAAAAACATATGAGATAGCCTATGTATAAGTGACAAATTAGGAGGTACAATCTAAAAATACTGTAGTTCTTCAGGGTATTTTGGGTTGTGACAGTGACGTCGGACCAGGATTAGCATGTAGGACAGAACCAAGTTGCCAAATATCCTGCATTGAGGCTTCTGCAGTATGTCACTCACATATTACCCCTCATCCAAATGTCCAGAACTCCATAACTGAGGATTATGTCTGGATTTTAGAGTTCAGGAGCATTCACAGAGACTGAAGCTATCAGAGAAGTGTTCATGAGGTGAACCAGTCTACTTCTGTTCTAAATATAAAGTTCTAAGGGGCGACGGAATGTCAAAGGAAGCATGAAGAAGTGAACACATGTTTTGGGACTTACCTGGTTGATCTATTTAAAATCATTTACCAATTGTAATCCATGACCCAAATTTCAGAATAGTAGAGTGGTAAAAGACCATTAGAGCTGTTTACTCTAACTGTGTCATTTTACAGATGAGAAGACTGAGACCGGAAAGCTCAAGCGACTTGTTTTAAGTCACTTACTTCTGACTTACGTGGGCAGCAGATTTGCCTGTGTATTAGTTAATGTTCTGAAAGTAATTTTAAGGAAAATTTTGGTTCTGATAAAATACAGCTGTAAGTAAAAATACACTCATGCAAATATCCTGTTATATACATATACATATCTATCTTTGCTCCATGTAGCCATTCACACTGCCATCTATATAACCACATAACCACACGTGTGTGGTTACACACAAACACGCACAGATTTAGGTTAGAAATGAAGGCAACTATCGTGGGTTATGATCCCCCACCCCCAATATTATGCTCACCTATCCCCTAATAGCTGAACTTTCTTTTACAGGGGATGACACTTTATTCTATTGTGTTTAAGTTCAGATGATTCTAAGAGAGACAATAATCTGACCTAAATGTTCAAAAACACTGTGACTGATAACATTTTTTTTGAGAGTAGATTTCTTAGAAGAAATGTCTTTTTCAAAAAGAGTAGGAAAAAGATATCAGGCCCCCACAGGATAGCACATAAGGGGAAAAACAAGTATTAGAGGCTGAATGTCAAGACTTTTGCTTATTTTACTTTTGCATTGGACAGTGATAGATTTTCTTTTCATGAATGTCAAAGGATTGTGACTTAGCTGCTGTCTGATGGCTGATGCATATTCACTGTGGGTCATCTTGGAGTCTTTTGAATCAATTTGTTTTCTAGTATCTGCCTTTACAAAGGGTGTGAAGAAGTAGGGAAGATCACAATCTGAGCTCAGTAAAATGCCGATCACCAGAAAATGGTTGATTCAAAGGGACAATTTTCAGCCTGAATGAATTCACTAGAAATGAATGCTGGCCTTAACTGAATTAAGTTGTGCTCTTTCCAGTCTGTTGCTGTGAGTTTGGTAGACAGTTGTCTGGATTTCACATAGGTCCAAGCAAAAACTGCTAGGTCATACTGTGACCTTTGGCTCCTCCAAGACTCTGAATTTCTAACAATTTTTACTGAGTTTTGAGTCTGTTGGCTAATTTACAGACTCTTGTGAGTGATGAGTAGACCAAAATAAATGAGTTTGCAAATATATGGGTGCATCTGTAACCTTATTTGAAATTCTAGATTCTATTGAATTTACTGGAAGTAAAAAAGAACAGAAGTTTATTTTTGTATTTGTGATGGTTTCTTCTAACTGTTTTCAAGTACCATGAGGCACCCTTGCTTATGTGAGTTTTGTCCCTTGGTTTCTAAATGGAACAAGGAAGTGTGAAAAAATGCTGTCATAGAGAAAACCTATCTTAATTCCCATTAGTATTGCAATGTCTGTTATTTTCAGGTGGTCCTGATAGCACAGCAATCAAACTGTGATTAGCTCTGGGCAAAGTTACCAAGGATGTTTCCTTCTGGTCTTGTGTGAAAATGGCTTTTAATCCGTGAAAGGCCCCTATTTTCTCTGAGTTAGTAAAGCAAACAAACACTAGACCTTTCAAGCTGAAATTTGAAGGAAAAAGTGCTCTTGGGGGCAATAGGATGAGTAGGAAACATAATTTTTGCCTTTTGGAGGAGACAACCAGGTCATTGAGATGAAGGTATCACAACAGAAATAAATCTAATCCACGGTATGCAAAATATTAAAGCAGACTGAATGCACCATCACTGAAGTGAATCCTTTTATTTTTTGGAAGGAGAACATAAAATTTTTTTATTTGCAGATGATATATCATGCATAGAAGATCCTGGAAACCACACATACACACACACACAGCGACTATGAGAAATAATACCTGAATTTTGTGATGTCTCAGGGAAAAAAACAACATACAAAATCAGTTACAGTTCTACACATGAAGTGAATTCTTTTTTTTTTTTTTTAAAGATTTATTTATTTATGCATACAAGAGCTGGGGTTCAGGCCAGAGGTGTGGGGGGCGGTGAGAGGATTCACCACAGAGAGCGGGGAGCAGAACAGGCAGATCAATGGAAGTACACTGCTGAGGGGAGCAGCGGGCGGCACAGCAGGAGAAGTCTGCTGCACCATGTGGGTCCCCTCCCTGGCCAGCAGCAGGGATTGAACTCATGCTGCAGTGGCTGCGGTTTGCCTCACAGTGCGTTGCTTAACCCACTGCGCCACCAGGGAGGCCCCTGAAGTGAATTCTTAATGAAGGGATTAGTCTGAGTGGGTGAGAGCTAGTCAACAAGGGTTTCTGAGCAAAATTGTTTTTGACATGAGTCTCGTAGTGGGTCCATGGCCAAGTGTGGGAGAATAGCTGTTAAATGGTGAGAGCACTCACAGAGCATTTGAATAGGACAGTGAAAGCTGGAGGCGTCTTCTGTGCCTGGAATGTCCGTAGTTTGTGGCCTCTAGACTTTGCCAAGTGACCACATCTTTAGAAAAGAAAACAAGTACACACACAGAGGTAGCTAATAAATATAATTTTGAAAGCCAATTTGTTTTGTCTATTTGAATATGATTACTCACTTAAATTCCTTTAATTTCAAATACTATAATAGTAGGATATTATTTCAGATATTGTAAACAAAAAAACAGGCATAAGTATGATTATTAAAAATTATACTGCTACATATATATCTCCTTTTAAAACACCAACACTGTGGGTTTCATTAGTTTTTTTTATTATTTCCATATTCTTTTTGTAACTTTCTATTATTGTAAATCTTCTTTAAATTACTTCTAGGAGTTTCATTAATAATACCTTTTGAATCTTCTTGGGGTTGTGTAATCTTTACAAATTCATGAGGGAAACAGTGTCTTCTCAGAATAGTCAGTACTATAAACCTGAGTTGTTGATTCCGGATTGCTTTATTCAGAGTAATTCAGATCTGAATCACTGGGTAGGAGCTCAGTTTCATTTACAAGGGTTATGAGTTATTAGAACTTAACTTATATTCCTTCCAAAAAATCTTCTCTATCGTCCCTATTGGTTTCACCTAGCTTTTCTTTGCTGCCTGATCTATCTCTACCAGATGTATCCTTTATAAAGTGGTGCTTAGGCAATGTCACATACCCTGAAGTCTGTTACAGTGTTCTATTGACATGGGCTGTTACCACTGGGATACCCTGTCCTTCTTCTACACTTGTGCTGCTTAGACCTTCTCTTTTTGGGTCCTGATCAGCCAGTCCTGTTCTTGGTACAGTTCCTACTTTTTCCAGCCTGACTTCTTACTCATAGTTTCATATGTTAAAAACATCCATATTATATCTAATTATATTCATCTTTCTTTTATAACTGCCATTTGCCCATTCTATTAACTTTTCTCCCTTGAAATTATAATAAACTCAGTCATTCAACAACGCAACCTGTTCCATTTAGCCATACTTTTATTTTCCCTTTGATCTTCAAATATATAATCATAATTTGGCTAGTCAGAGTCCCATTAGTCAGATACCTTTGTAATTCTAGCATCGTAATTTGTAATTTTAACATTTTTGAAAAGAGGCTAGTTTTCCAGCAACAGCTGAGTATTTCACAGCTGTTTTATACTTCTGCTCTGTGCATTGGAATCAGGTTAATTTCCAAGGATTCTTCTTTTTTTTATAATGGTGAGTGGGAACACAGATCAAAATCTGAGCTCTAGGGGTTTGCATAAAGTTAGTGGTGGTTCAAAAGGCTACTATTTGGTCATTGGAGAAATCTGCCTTTTTGAGGTTATGAGTTCCCATTGATTTTTTTTTCCAATTTGACTTTATCATATATCTGTTCCCTAGTTTTCTGATAGCATGAGGTTAAATATGTCACTAACATTTCCTGCTGCATCAAGAGAGTAATTTTTTGTTGTAGGAAGAATGACATATTCTATTTGACAAGGGGAAATACTTATTTAGATTGCTGGCAGGTTGGTGGAAGAATTCAAATGAAGACTTGGGCACTGGAGACTAACACTAGTGTATAATCTGCTTTCTAGAGCCCTCTCTGTCATTGTTTGGACTCCAGTTTGCTCACTCTTCTTCATGTACCCTAGGAGCTACCAGAGATTACAACTCTGTTTGCAGGAAGAGCACATTCTTACTTCACTTTGCCTGTGTCCTTCTCTCAACTAAACCCCTCCCTCGTCTTTCTGGGGTCTGCCTGGCAAGCTCAAGAAAGAAGACTGGTTTCTCATGCCTTTATGAAGGGCCTGGACTCAACTTTTTGATGTGTTTGTGGTTAACAGAGAGGGCCAGATCACACTTAAGTTGTTTGTCCCAAATATTGGAAACCTGAAACTTTTCCAAAGCAGCCACTTTGCCCTATGTGGAAAACTCAAGTATAGATTACTTTCCTGGATGAAGATGGATACACAAAGCAGCTACTGACACTGGTATTATTCACACAAGCTCCAGGTGAAGTGGAGCCCATCATGAATTGTGCATAAACTTAATTATGTGGACAATTTATTTGTGGCATTTATAATGCTGATGGGGTTACATCATGTAGAAAATCATGAATGTCTGATTGTTGATTGATAGTAACCCTAAGAATCATCCCCTGTTTGTTCCTGGATCTGATGCAGGGTATCACATTCACTAAGTTGTATCTGCAACACGGTCCTAAGAACTTTCTGCTCAGATATTAAAGTGCTTCAAACAGTTTCAGTAAAGTGAGTATATTAGTTTTCTATTGTTGTGTGAGGCATAAGCACTAACTCACTTATTCTCTCACAGCTTCTGTAAGTTAAAGTGCAGCACAGCATAGTTGGTTACTCTGGCGAGGTTCATATGGACTGAAATCAAGGTGCTGGCTGTGATATGGGGCTCCCATCTGGGGCTCAAGATTCTCTTACAAACCATCTAGTTGTTACCAGAACTCAAATTTTTGTGGACAATGGTCCCATTTTCATGCTAGTTGTCAGCTAGTTTTCTCAACTCTTTGAAAACATTCCCCATTCAGTCTGTGCCTTGTGGCCCCATATCAGTTCACCACAGGAGAGATGTTTGCGTCCTTCCAAGCTGTTTGTCTTTTGCAACTAGCTGCAAAAAACTATCTGCCTTTAACAGGTTCTCTTGATTAGGTCACACATAATCATCCAAGATAATGTACCACTTGCCATATCACTTAACATAGTCATGGGGATGATACCTTGTTATGCGCACACAGAGGGGAGAGGATCATGAAGAGGTGAGGGACATTGGTGTCCTCTTAAATTATGCATATCTCAGTAGGTTTGTAGTTTAAAGAATTATTTTGTTGGTAGCATTTTATGGAAATATATGTATAATATTTTTACATTAGGAATGCTATTTATTTTTTGATTCTAGCTTTTGAGTATAAGTATTTCAGAGCTTCAGTCCCTTTTAGCAAGAAAGATGGAGACTACTTGCTTGAATGATTTTATTAATTCAGACCATTATTGAGCTTTACTGAGATACTGAGTCAAGGCACTAAAGGAAACGGTGCAGTAATATAGACAACATCCTTACCTCATAGAATTAGAGAAGATATTGAGTCTACTTGGAAAATTTGGTACATTGCAAACCACTGTGGGATATTCATATATATATATATATATATATTTAAAGTATCATATGAACTACTAAGGACTAACAAGAAATGTTCATGGCAATAAGTAAAATTACAACCATAGACCTGTTTCCATACAAGCAAACTGTTTCTAAAGAAGTTGGCTTTATGTCAGTGATTGTTTTATATTTGTATTTTGTTATTTGCTTGTAGGTGAAAAAGATGATGAAGATGAAATGTTTGTGGGAAATCTTTTAAACTAAGAAAGTTTTATTGAAGCACATTTCTCTCTTAAAAGTTAGAACAAGGCTGCAACTCTCATGTTTAAAAGGGAGACTACTTTAGAGAAACTGGCATTCTACATGTGCAGAGTTTGCACTGACTTTTACAATTGACAAGTGTTCTGGGCCTCCCTGGTGGCTTAGGGTTTAAGTCAGCGCTGTCAGGCTATTGCCAGATGCTGTGGCATGAGTTTGATCCCCAGCCAGGGATCTGACCCACATGGCACAGCAGAGCTCTTGCCTGCTGCTCCCCTCAGCAGTGTATTTCAGTAGATCTGCCTGCTCTGCTCCCCACTCTGTCTCTGGTGAGTCTTCTTACCCCCTGCTTAAACCTCACTTTTGTATGCATAAATAAGTAAAAATAAATCTTAAAAAACAAGAACAATTAACAAATGCCCCATAGTGAGATCCATTAAATGAGAGGCCGTGACATGAGAACATATTGCCGTAAGGCATAAGGAAGGAAGGCATAGTCATCAGTCACTTGACAATAGAGGTATGTTTTGAGAAATGTGTTCTTAGGCAGTTTTATCCTTGTGTAAGCATCAGCGTGCACTTACATAATGTAGATGGTTTAGCTTGCTACTTGCCTCGGTATTGTACGGGGTCACTATCATAAATGTGGTCCTTTTTTTTTTAAAAAAAGATTTATTTATTTATGCATACAAGAGCTGGGGTACAGGCCAGAAGCAAGGGAAGTGAGAGGATTCATCAGAGACAAAGCGGGAAGCAGAACAGTCAGATCAACTTAAATATACTGCTGAGGGGAGCAGTGGGTGAGGTAGGATAGGTTTACTGCACCATGTGGGTCCCCTCTCTGGCTGGAAATAGAACTCATACTGCTGTGCCGTGGATGCTTCACAGTGTAGTGCTCAACCTGCTGAGCCACCAGGGAGGCCCATGTGGTCTGCTTTTGACTGAGCCTTAGTGACGTGGCACTAGATCCTGTAAGTTTCACTTACAAAACTTGTATAGATTTAGACATTTGTCGGTACATTTGCGTATAGAGTACCCGTGCATCCAAAATGAACAGTCTTAGATTGCCAGAATTGGTAGCACAAGGGAGAGCAAATAAAAGTTTATATGAGTGCCTGTGGTTTCATGAACTCTTGTTAAGAATTAAGTTCATCTTTTAGCTTTGATGGGTCCTTGCAGTCTTTCTTTCCTCTGCTGACATGTCAAAATGACATCTGTCTAGTATTTACTAGACACAGCATAACTGTGGTTATGCTGGTGTATATGTGCTACAAAGTTGTACTCCATACTAAATTTTTCTCCATATCATTACAAAACCTTTTTTCCCCATAAAGTTCCTTTGAAATACAGAGTGTTTTGTCCTATAAAGTCTAATTTACTAAGATAACTCAGGATCTTTAAAAAAAAAATAGAATGCAGTATTGAATAGGATGTAGTTTAGCTCCCTATTCTCCTTGGCAAAATAAGCAGTGTTTCTGTGGGGATTATGCTTCTTGGTGTTACAGACAGGCCAGAGGACATAAAGTCACTTAATAAAGCCAACAAAGTCTCCAGAGTATAGGGAAAGCCAAAGAGTTAGAACTTAAAGTGGGAAACAAGAAGGAAAAGAGGGACTGAAATAAAACCAGAGAGAGTGGGACAGGCACTGCAGTAAGAGGAGTAGGGAAATTAGAAAGGAACGTAGGGGTCTAGTAGAGTAACATTAACAAAATATTGAAATGACTATTATTCAATGTATTTCTTTGTTGTATTGCTCTTTCCTTCAATTACTTTTATTGTAAAAAATTGTTTTCAGTTTTTTATCATCTCTAACTATTGATTAGTTGTTTTATATGCTCCATTCCAGTTTGGAGAGGAATTTCAAAGTGTGCAAAGTGTGAACAGACTCTCTCTCTCTCTCTCTTTCTCTCTCTCTCTCTTCACTCCCTCTCCTCACCATGCATATATATGTATATACATATATATCTATTATTAAACTTTTGAAGAACATAATGTTATTTTCCTCTAGCCTTTGTTAGGTATTTCCTTGATAACCCATCAGTTAAGATGTCTGTTTGCTTAATTCAACTTTTTTTTAAAAAAAGATTTATTTATTTGTGCATACAGGAATTGGGATACAGGCCAGAGGTATGGATGTGGGGGAGGCAGGAGAGGTCTGCTCTGCCATGTGGGTCGCCTCCCTGACCGGGGCTTGAACTTGTGCTGCAGTGGCTGTGGAAGCTTTACAGTGCAGTGCTTAACCCCTGTGCCACCAGGGAGGCCCCTTAATTCAAGTTTTCTTTTTTCTGAAGGCAATTTATCCAACTTGTTAATCATTCAAAATAATCCCACTTGCAGTGAGTGGCAAGACCTGTGACAGATTTCAAGAACCACTTTAGGGCACTATCAGTCTAGGCTTCAAGTTTTCCATTTTAGTTGCAGTATTTTTAGGGTTAGCCATAAACAAGTATAAACATAATGATTGTGTGAATATTTTCATATTGTGATTGAAGCTGTTGTAGCTTTTAGAATGTGGCCTTTTGGAATGTTTCCTGAAATAGAAATTGGCAGGTTTTCTAGAATACTAAATCAGCATCTTTTGTGATTTTAAATTTTCAGTGGAGAGTCTGACTTTAATTTCATTTCTTATTTTTTCCTCCCAGATATGTGTCACAAAGATGTCTACACGGAACTGCCAGGGAATGGACTCAGTGATGAAACCCCTGGACACAATTCCTGAGGATAAAAAAGTCAGGGTTCAGAGGACACAGAGCACTTTCGACCCATTTGAGAAACCAACTAATCAAGTAAAGAGGGTGCATTCTGAGAACAATGCTTGTATTAATTTTAAGACCTCCTCCACGGGCAAAGAGTCCCCTAAAGTTAGGCGGCACTCAAGTCCCAGCTCGGTAAGTGCAAGTCTTTTTGTTTTTCAGTGGGTAAACATAAGGAATATTCCTCTTATAACAGAAGCATGCTGTGCTGGAAGACAGCAGGTGGTTTTATCAGTGCGTTATTATGGATTTTCTCCTAGGGTGGTTTAATGTTGAGAGAGAGAAGAGAAAAGAGAGAGCAAAGATAGTGGCTATACAGACTATATTCATAAGCACCCAGCAAGCTAATGAGAAATGACTCGATTATTATTGGAAAAATCATTAATCTTTTTTTTTTCTGGTTGTTTTTCATTAGTGGAATATGTAATTAAAAATCCTTTGGTATTTCAAATCCTTGGAGATGATATCGAACTGAGTTTGGGCTCATAAGGATAGTTTTTTGCATTTGGCAAATTCACAATGAATTTCATTTCAAAATAAAGGTTAGAATTTGTTCAGTTGTCTTTTTCAGTGTAAATATTTTAAAATTTAAAAGCTAGATATTAAAATTGATCTTCTAAAAGTGAAATCCTGTTCTTCATAATGAAATTTTCTAAACTCAAACTAAGTAAAAGTCAATTCTTGCTTTTTGACCAAAGGAGATATAACGTTTTGAGGTGATTGTTGATTTTTGACAATAAACTCATATTTTGAAGACAAACCTTCATTTAACATTGTTAAAAAATAACCATATGATCTTTGAAATTAATCAGTTTTCACATTTAACCCCTACTTAGAAACTTTTGACGTAGATATTTGGAGAGTTTAAATGGTAAGAGAAGAAAACTAAGAGAATTTTGAATGTGTCACCTTGCTTAGAAATGTGCCATTTCATAAATATTAAATATTAAATTTCATGAGGGCTAAAGCAGAGCAAGAGATATCACCTTGCTAAAAGAGTTTTGACTTTTCAATTTAATTAAACTGACACTACAAAGATCTTGTGTCACATTTTGTGTTAATTAAGCTGAAATAAATATTTTAATGCAGTATTTGTGAGGAGAGTTGATTTTCTGGTTTTCCCTAAACTGACACCTATAAACTTATCTATGGTTATAAGGTAAGGTCTGTCTAGGTCATAGATATATTACTAATTCTTCAAAAAATTTTTAGGTTCGGTATTATTTAGAAGAAATGAAAGGAGTTGTACCTGATTCAGCCTATATTATGAAAAGAGAACTATACGTATCTTTACTTTATAGTTAATGTAACATTATTATATAGTCAGCCTATAAATGACATAAAAATAAGCATTTCACATACTGCAATGAGACAGAGTAATACGGAAAAACTATTTGCTGTTTTAAGCAGTCATCCTGTATTTTATCTGCAATCTAGTTCTAGTCCTTTGGTATATTATTTCTTTTATGCTAGTATTAAAGAAATGACTTCTGTCCTTTTGGGTCTTCAACCCTTTGTATTTTGAGCACGTCTTCACCTTATGGTCCTATAAGATGCCCTTGACTTGACTTATTTTGTTTTTTTCCCAGTTCTTTTCTCCCAATAACTTTGATCTCTTTTATTGGAAAAAAGATATTTATTTAGAAACAGAGATGTGGGTACTACTGGGTAACTTGTTGCTGCTAGGAACCATGTAGTTTAAAAAGTCAGAGAGTACAATACATCAAAATATAAATGATAATAGTGGGATATCAATGTTATTTTCAATAGGGAATTAATCAAAATACTCCTGAAAGACATTGAAACTTGTCTGTCCAATGTGCTTTGTATTTCTCTTTAAAGTCTAACTTTGTTTATATTAATGTTTGATCATAGCTTAAAGATCAAATAGAGGGTGTTTGGAGATTAGCAGTGGCAGAGGTTTTTTTTTTATTTTTTTAATATAATCTCATATAATTAGAGTAACTAGAATAGTAAAGCCAAAACAGATGACTGACATCTGCAAAAAATAAAGGTGACAAGGAATCTCCAAGAACCTCAAAATAGGAGTCAGAGAAACGAACCAGGAAAAATTTCGAGAACTATGTAGTACAAAGCGTGAAGGAGAAAGCTCAGGAAAGGCGGAGGGACTAGTGCCTACTTTCAGAGTCAGGAAACCCCCAAATTGCCATCACATACCTAATGGCAGCTCACTGGGTAATTCTTAGGACAGTGACAGCAATTGAGAGCTGTTGATGACTCATGTGAGTGGATGAATGCAAGGAAACCAGGGAGTGGTCTACTGGTATGAAATTTGTCTGCTGGTCTTTCTCTTGTGACTTCTCTAGAATGTCAAACTGAAGCATCTTCTCAGGACAAGACCTTTCATTGCATTAAAGTGTTGGAATAAACACCTGAGAAGGACTGATTTAATTAGGACTAAGAAAAGGAATGGTCTAAAAATAATAGAGTAGAATAGATTTCTAAAAAGAATTGGAGTAGAATAGATGGGAAAGATCTTACTGTGTTTGATTCTTTTTTTTTTTCCCTATTCATGAAATAAGAACTTAATCCCATGAAGCTAGAAGTGCAATCTTGGTTACACCCTTCTTAAATTATTAAAAAAATTACTTTTAAATAACCAATGCAATGAGAGAAGTTATTCAAATAGCAAGTTACAGAATTTACATATAAACCCCATTAGAAACCTTTATAAAAACAAGGTTGTATTATTTTTATAAGGAATCAGTATTGAAAACTGGTAAAGGTACTATAAGCATTTTTTTCTGATTCCTATGTGAAATTTTACATTATGATAATTGTGGGAAAATTTCTTTTTTTTAGGATTAATATCCTTAATAAATCAAGGGAAAAGATTTAGGAATCATCATTTGGCAACCCCTGATGAATTAGCACATCTAAGTAGTGATTAGCAATACCTGATAGCATCACCAAAAGAGAGATGTTCTGATTATTATGTTCTGATGGAAGTATACAAACTCCACCAACAGAATTAAATATGAATCTGAGCAAGATTCTGTCTATAACACTGATTTATGGTACAAAGGAACACATAAAGAGAGGGCTTTCTTTGTTGTATTCCTATCCCGAATTATGTTTTGTTGCATTGGCAACACCACACTGATAAAGAAATGGGAGTGCTGGAGCAGGCTGCACAATGCAGGATGCTGCTGAAAGAGCAAGATACTGACCTTTTTTATTGATAGAATAATCATACAGCATCAGTTACGTGGGATAGGAGGACAAAGAAAAAAGATGGGTGAAACTGAAAATGTGCTTATGTCATCTAGTGCTTTGGGTGTTTTAAGTCTGCTCCCAGTATTTCTTATCTTCTTGATGTCTGGGTGTTGCAATCAAAACCATACCCCAGGCCCTTGGCCATGGTTCCAGTCTTATCGGCAAGGTGTTCCACTGATCAGTCTCTGGAGCACTCGGTTACACATCAGTCAGTGGCTCCCCAGGTGTTCCTAGTCATATCTCATAATGTGTACCCATTGTCCCAGCGTGATCAAGCATCCTGCTCTTAATTTAAGAGGAACCTTGTCGAGTATGGTTATTACATTCTTTTAGGACATATAACCAATTGACTGGTTTGTTCTGACCTTGTGCTAGAGGGTAGACTGCACTTAACCAAAACAGTGGCTAAGTAGGGCATTTAAGTCTAGCAGACCCTCAAAATTTCACCTATATTTTGATTTTAGTTACTATACAGTATTTATAATCTTGTGTTGATTTAAATACTGCTCATAGCAAGGCCACACAGTGTACCATGATTAAATTTCCTTCTTTGAACTTTTTGATTTTCCTTATAATTGCCACCTCTTTTCATTTGTTTATCTTGCATATAATTAATTAGTAGAACTTCAATCACAGATTGAAATGTCAAACTGTTTGATAAGACCTTAAAACTCCTCTGAAACAGATCAGAATCAGGTAACCTATCATTTTTTCTTCTCCCCGTGATTGTCCTTGCAGTTCTCCATCTTCTTAATGCAGTCTCTATTGGCTGATCTCCAAATTGCTATTATGAGGTTTCCTTTCATCCTTTCAAAGTGAATTTACCACTCTATTTTCTAGACTATTAGTCTGAGATGATCAAAAAAGGGCTCAGGATCTCCTAGTTCTCTGCATGAACTTTCTTGTGCTCCATTTTCATTCAGTCTGAATCTTCACCTTCATTTCCTCTGTGCCTGATGTCCCAGTTCTGAGCCATTTTGGTGCAACCTTCTAAAGAGAATAATACCTCTTTTGGGGTTAGGGAGGGGCGGACATGTGCTGGGGGAATAGGAGGCTGTACCTCTTCAACCCATTCTAACTAATCATTTTGTCTTTAGTCCTTCCCTGAAGTTCAACCTCCAATTCTTGAGTGTTTTTGGTATTCTGCACTTCAAATTGACTCTCACTGCTTAAGCCTTTCATCAGTGTTCTAAGTCAGTGGCCTCACATCATTGTGACTTCCATCTCTAAATTATTGTTTGTATCTTGTCTGTGGTCTTCTCTTTACTCGTACTATCTGTCTTGTTACTATCCTTTTAGTATGGATTGTAAGGGGTAGAGATAAATACATGTGTTTAAGTCACCATGTTTATGGGAAGCTTCCACTGTTTCTCTCCTTTCATATTTTTAACTTCTTTTACATATTCTTCCCTGAGTTTCCGAATGGGCTAACCCTTTCCTGCAGATTTATGATGCTATATCTGAAAAATCCAAAAGAATCAATGGAAATACTACAATGAGAGAAGTTAGTCAAATGCCAGGTTGTAAAACTAATGCACAAAACCCTTATTTATCAGGACACTTAACTTCTTCATATGGAAACTGCTTTGCTTTCTTTTAATCATAGGAATTTTTGCTTCCATTCAATACTTTTGGAAAAATGTCTTTGCTCTTCTCAAACTGGAAATGTTTTTTTCTTTCTCTTTTAGCATGATGCTACAATGTTCTGTTTTTTTTCAGAGCCCTTCTGCCAATGGCTTTTTTATTCTTGTCCCTATCATGATGGGGTAATTTATTGTGATCATTTTCCTGGAATTACTGATTTCTTTTGGGTTCCACATTGTGTATAAAATGGAGTCAGTAACTTCCTGTGTATCACCATTTATTATCCCATCCAAGCGTGATTGGTTTGATCACTACATACCCATTGGCATAAGAATTTTGTGTACATAGTTCTGCTATTCTAAAGATTTCTAAAGTCTAACAAGCATTATAGGAGGCTCTTTACTTGAGGGCTATCAGAAGTAATGTATCTTTATTCTTACTTCCCTGAAAATATTGCTTATTTTGAGTTAGGCTTCAAATGTACTAGGAAGGTGGGGAAAAGTGACTAGAAGTGTGACTCATAACTCACTTCTAATGGAAAGCAGAATAACCATTCTTTTTTGTGGGAAACACTGGTCTATAACTACTGTGTGACACCATATCTTCCCAACTGTGTATCAATCTATGTTGTTCTCATGGTGGTCATTATCTACTGTAGGAGTCATGATTGAAATCACAGAAGCAAGAGTGTCATGACCTCAGTGACTTAAATATCTGACAACAATAACCAATAATAAAATTGAGCAGTTGAAGTCATATAATTAAGTAAAAGTTATGGGATGGACTGGTTCTCTTTTTCTCTCTCTCTCAAAAAATATTTTCAGGGCCTCCCTCATGGTGTAGGGGTTAAATCTCAGCATTCCTACTGTGATGGCCCTCTGTGGAGGCCTGGGTTCAATCCCTGCCCAGAGAGCTGGCCCACATGGTGCAGCAGACCTCTCCTGTTTCACCTGCTACTCCTTTTAGCAGGAGAGAAAAGTGGATTCACTTTTCTCTTCACTTTGTTTCTGGTGGGGTCTCTTAACACCTCTATTTATGCCTACATCCCAGTTCTTCTATACAAAAATACTAAATAATACATATATATATATTTTTAACTTAAGTATACTTACTTTTTTTTTTCACACCATAGGATCACAGTTGACCATGTATAACTGAAACCATGGAAAGCAGAATCATGGATAAGGGGAAATATTGCACTTTAGATCTTCACTTTTTAAATTCTTCATGGTCATATATATAGATATACTATTACTTTGGGATGCTATAATGGAGATTAAATTTAGGTTATGTATTTAAATTGGTTAGCTCAAAGCCAGGCACATAGTAAACATTTGACATTAACTACTTGTTGCTGTTATCACACAAATAATAACCGAGAGTCAGGACCATGAGCATCTCCTTCGTGGCAGGGTAGCAAACACCATTCAGCTGGACTATTATCTCTCTTTCATTATTTATGCCATGCCAATGTTCCCCTCCACTGGTCCAGACAATTGATGGTTTCTGTACCCTTTATTCTGTTAAAAAATGTATTAACATTATCTCATTAAATTGCACATCTCTATGCAGTTAGTGTCTGTTAGTAATTGCTCATTAACTCTGTATTTCCAATTCTCTAAAGTGCTATCTCAAGCCTGCACTCTAAGTAGGGAAGTGATAAGCAGAGAATGGTTGCCCAACAAAGCTGTTTGCCATCCATACATGCTCTGACATCAAAGAGCCAAAGATAATGTTAGGGTTGACTACGTATGGTTTGATCTAGCATCGTTATTTATGTGTGATGATTTAATAAAGTTGCAAGGAAAAAAATGGTAAATGAAAGGCCTGAACTTTAATTATCCAACAAAATAGGAGCTCTCCTTGTGAAATTTCTTAGTTTTTCTCATTTTATAGGAAGAATTTTATTATTGGCCTCTTTAAAGACTTGGCATTTGGATTCCTTATTTATGTGCTTAGTAATTACACAGAACATTTCTGCATACTTAAAATAGGGGACGGACTGTACAAGACTCTAACTCTTAAAAGCTTAGATTATCTCATAGCTGTGGCATATTCCTTTGGCCCATTGTTTTTCAGACTGAAATAATTTTTAGAGAGAATTACATGTGTTTGATTCTTCCTATGAAACTAATATGATTGATCTGTAAATTACGGTGTATTTCCACAATGTCTGCCTATTGGTTTCACGGGGCAAATAACATTGATTGTTTTTAACTACCAAATGTGACAAAATATTAATTTTCTGCATACATCCTTTATTTAACATCCATTACAGTATTAACAGAAGATACTTTAACTGTGGCAGTTAATGCATCCAGATATGTTGAATTAGATAAAAAGAGTATTTTGTGCTATTAGCATCTTCTCTCACTTGATTTTTCTTGTGGGTAAATAGGGTATTAAAAGCAGTATTCTTGTTTTTCTAATTTCCTCAATTCAGTTTCTTCAATAGTAAGTTTGGTATGGATCAATGTCTTAGAATGATTGTATCAACTATATTATATACAGCAGTTTATGAAGAGTAAGATTAGATCATTTTGAGAAAATTATTTGTGTCTTACCAGGAGAGAAAATGTTGGTTTCCTATTCTCTCCCTAATTTTGTGTAACTATGTCTTGTACTTGCTCTAAATACGCATTAGCAGTTTATCTCCTAATAGGAGTAAAGAGGTAATTTTCTGCTGCTGCTTTTTTCTTTAACTTAGATTGGATTTATTCTTGAAGAAGCAGAAAAGCAAACACACAGACTTCTCATTCTGATTTTAAATAATTTAGAGTGGAACTGTGAACACAATATTTTCCCTATTGAAGATCATTTTATCCTGAAGTTTAACATAGGTTTTAAAATTTCTATTTTAAACCTGGGCTCAGGAGGGTGATGGTAAAAGTGCGACATTCGCAAGCTGTTTCCCAGCGATGAAAAATGCATGAGAACATAACCCACACAGGACTAGTCAGGGGATTTTGAATGTAATTTTCCATTAAGTTTTACTTGCTTCAACTTAACACTGGTTTGTTTCTTACAAGTTTCTTGGAGAAGACAGGTCTTTTGTCTTTCTTAGTCCTTTATACTCTGTCCTTAGCTGTTCCTTCTCTAACTGAAATTAAATGTCTAAATCATGTTATTTTCAACCTTTCTTCTTTTCTAGTATTGCATCTATATTTCTATATTGATTTGACTGTATCTTGTAGGTTGTCAAAAGTCATGCCTTTTATTTATGAATGTCATGTCTTCATTCATGCCACACAATTTTACAGTGAATCTTCAATTTTGATTCTTCTTTTAAACCCATTTGTCTAAATTATTTAATTTCCTTTTTATTCTTAATCTCTGAGTTACAGCATTGTGTTTAGAAAAAGTAACTTGAAATGTTTCTGCAGTTTTGAATGTGGGGATTTTTCTCTGTGTCTTAATCTGTAATCATTTCTTGTATACTTGAAAAGAGTATCTGTTAATATGTATTAGATTCAAATGTTAACTCTAATATTCAAGCATATACCCCTTTTATTTATCAGTTGTCTGCTTGTTCTGCTGACATCTGATATTTGTCTCTCATTATCACTGGGTTTGACAATGAGTTTTTTTTTTATAGGTACCAGCAGTTGTTTTACATTAGAATTATGTTGTTTCATAGTAGTTTGTGATTATGAAGTTTCTTGGTAGAATTCAACATTCATTTTAAAGGAATATACAAATTTAAATGTTCTGTAAATTCTGTCTCAAATGCTGTCAATATTGATGTAATGCTTTATTTTGTTAGAATACTTTGGTGGGCTATATTTCTTCCTTATTTATTTTATGTTTATTCTTTACTCATTTTCTCTTCTCAATAGCATGTTGCTAGATTTTATTCCTTTCCAATGTGAGAACTTTCTTTTAATAGAGGAAGTTTGTCCATTTATATTTATTGTAATTGTTGCTATGTTAGAACTTAATTTCCTAATTTATGATTTTCTTACTTAACATACTAATTAAGTATCCCCACTTCTTTAACCTCCCAATGCTACTCTCTTACTCCCTTTACATTGCATTTTTTCTTGTATTCCCAATCCTATGTCCCCAGTTTGCTTGTGATTTGTGTATATTATTTATATTATTCTTGAGGTTATCTTTTGAGTTAAGAAACACAGTAAAGGTTATAGATTTGGATTTAATCAGTATCTGCAACTTGTTCCCAATCAATCCAGTAAATCTTGACATACTTTTCTCTTTTCCTACTGTTCCTTACTTCTCTATACTTCTCTCATTTCCCCAACTACATCTTATGTTAAGTTAGTATAGAACTTTAGATGTTTTTCTTTTTATCTCCTTTATTTTTTTAAAAATTCTTTTCTTATTTATATATATTTGACATCAATTGTAATCCCCATGTATTCCCCATCACCATTTCACCAGTGCACCATCACCTCAGTCCCTTGTGCTCTTATCTTCCCTCAACCTTCTCCTTCCCTCCTCCCCACCAAGTGTCTCCAATTTGTCCTTGTCTTTTTGTTTTTGTTGTGTTTTTATTATTATTATTATTGTTATAATTATTTTCCTTGATCCTTATTTGGTTCCCTTATAGTCCTCCTAGAGGGGAAACCATCTCATATTTTTCTAAGAGTAGGAAAAATTTTACCTCTTTCATCCCACCTATGGAACTGTCTTGAGTGCAGTATTAGTGAGTCAATATAATTTTCACTTTGCATTTTGAAAATACTGCTTAACTTTTTTTGCAACCATTATTGTATTGATAATATTATGCTAGTCGGATACTGTTTCTTTTTAAATGCCATCTTTCCTAAAAGTTTTCTGAGAGAATTCTGTTCAATTTTGAGCTTATTACTTTCTCAACTATGTCCTTTTTTTCTACTCAATGCCATTAAATGTTTAATTTTGCTTATTAAATATTTAATATCTAAGATTTGAAATTGTTTCTTTTTAAAGAAATGCATCTTCTCAGATCTCTCCAAAGACATTGTTCATTTTTATTTAAAATAATTCTTCCTCTTGCAGTTAACTGTCTTTCTAGTATTTTAGTTTGTATGCCTACTGAATTTCATGCTTCCTTTCAAGGTGTTGATAATCCTGAAATGACTAGTGACTTTTGGTTATGTACTGATTTTTGTAATTGAGCACAGGGTTAGCTTATTTTGTTTTACAGAAATTGGCTCTAGTGATTGCATGTAAGAAGCAAGGCTTGCAGTTTGATGGAGTGGGGGATGTCATCCTTTGTCTGAATATCAGTTACTTTTGTCCTGACTCTGCTCCTTTTGCCTGAATACCCATGTTCTCAGCTGTATCAACTGTGCAGATGCTGTGCAGTTTGTTTTGGACGATGCCGAGATCAGCTATGTAGGTTAGTCTCATATTTACCTGTTGCTTTTTATACTAAGTTTTCTCCTGCATGTTGGAGCTTTAGATTTTGCCAGTCTTTCTTTGAAGTTTTAATCCTGATTATTTTCTATCTTTCAGAATTCTTAAAAAAAATTTATTAGATGTTGTTACTCTTTGTTTTCCATTCCTGAATCTATTATTTTTGAAAAATATCTTTTTAGTCCCTTGGCAGAATTTTTGGTAGGGAGAGGTCAGAAGCATGTATTCAACTTGTCATAGAGTCCTTATATGCAATAGGAGTCAGATTCACTGCTGGTATGGTATGTTGTGATTTTTTTATAAGTGGCGCAAGAGCGCATGCTCAAGAATAGTGTAGGGTCTTCCCTGGTAGCCTAGGGGTTAAGTGCTATCACTGTGATGACCTGAGTTTGATACCTGCCCAGGGACTAACCCACATACGCCACAGCAGACCTATCTTGTTTCACCTGCTGTTCTTCTTAGCAGTGTATTTCAGTGAATACACTTGTTCTCCCCACCCTGTCTCTAGTGAATCCTCTCACTTCCCACAACTCTGGCCTACACCTCAGTTCTTCTATGCAAAAATAAATAAATAAAATCTTGGAAAAGAAAATAGTACACTTTTTTATTATTAGCAACTCTGTATTATTTATTATTTATGATTATATTTGTACTTGCAGTTGTTATCAGATAAACCTTTTATGATGCATTTAATTACTTACACAATTATCATTTTCTAAAACGCTTTGATACTATTACTTTTCTGTTGTGACAGTAACATAGTACATAGTTTGTCCCCATGGAGAGGACAGCACTCCCTTTTCTTGCTCTCTGGTGGAAGTTGGGGTAAAAGTTGAACACAAGAATGATCAGGTCATTCATTTTTTTTGGGCCTGAGGAGTCTACCATTTTTAATTTTTGCAACTAAACTTTAAGTATTGGTTTTTGTATACACAGAGAGTCTCTGCATTAATCAATACCATCTGAATGATATGTCTATGGTTATCATCTGTTAGCAGTGTCACAGAAAGGTATTAAAGGAATATCACTGATACTATGCAGTCATGATTTACAAGAGGGATCAAATAGTAGATATATCCACTTTTGTCAGGCATGTGATCTCTGCCACAGTTACAGCTCTGTTGTAACTTGAAACTCATAAGACAACATATAAATGATTGTGAGTGTATTCCAATAAAACTATGGATGCTAAGTTTAATTTCCACATGCTGTGAAATTTTATTCTTCTATGGATCACCCCTAATTTAAAAAATGTAAAAATAACTTTAAACTTACCAAATACACAAAAATTAGTGGTGGTCTGGATTTGGCTCATGGTTCATAGCTTGTCAGGCCTTAATTTAGAAGATTATATAATAACATAGTAAGTATTCATAATACATTGGATTTAAAAAATCAGGTTACAAAATAGTATATACACTATAATACCACTTATATATGAAAACAATAGCATACAGCTAGTATTAGAAAAAGGAATATTAATACATTAACAGTAATTTATCTTGGTGATTATATTAGGGTAAATTTATACTTCTACACTGTCTTCATTTGTATTTTCTGAGTTTTGTGCCCTGTTTGTTATGTTGGTTTAAGAATTTTCTTATAATAGAAGAAGAGTTATTTAAAAAGTGACAATCTGTACATTTTCAGCAAAATTTGGTTATTTATTGTTAATGAGTTTGAAACAATCTGTTTTATTTACCCTCTGCTCCATTTTTAGCCTACCAGTCCCAAATTTGGAAAAGCTGACTCATATGAAAAACTGGAAAAACTAGGAGAAGGATCTTATGCTACAGTGTACAAAGGGAAAAGCAAGTAAGTTAATTTTTTTGGATGTTTCACGTGTAGAAATATACTTGCTCTTTTATTAAGTAATAGTATATTTAAATAATTCTCATTTAATATACAATAGGTTTTCCCCAATCAAGTTTTTTATTTTTTAACAAATATAAAGGTTAGTAGAATTTTTTTTTCTGCTATTATCTTTCCTGCCTTACCATTTCCCCCAGTCTTGTTTTCTCTTTCTTTTATTGGACTTGGAACCATCACAGGAGAACTCCTTTCCAGGTGAATTGCGTGATTATTTTCTCATAGAGGTGCTTAACATTTGTATAAAAATAAGAACATTGATTTGACAAAGCCAAATGTATTGATCATTCTTCTTTTTTACTGAACTTTTGATCCATCTTTCAGAAGTCACTTTGATCCATCTTGCAGTTAAAAAGAATAAACTGCAAACCCTTCTTTCTTTGTACCTGACTACTGTGGCCTTTATTTCTATATAGACAGACTTGATATTTGTACTCCAGGTGTATTTTGGCATTGCTTACAATAGCTAAGGCATGAAAATGATCTAAGTATCCATAAATGAATGAATGGATAAAGATAATATAATATATATACACACAGTAGAATATTATTCAGCCATAAAAAGAATGAAATCTTGTCATTTGTGTCAATATCTGTGGCTCTTGACCGTATCATGTTAATATGAAATAAGTTAGACACAGAAAGACGTACATCGTACAATATCACTTATACATGGAAAAACAAAACAAAATAGAAACTAAGTTCAGATACATTTAAAAAATTGATGATTGCCAAAGGTGGGGAATTTAAGCTATACATTCAGCTATAAAATAATTAAACCCTGAGACTGTAATGCACAATATGGTGGTGATAGTTAATGATGTGGTACATATTTGAAAGTGGCAAAGAGAGTAAATTTTAAGCCTTCTATAATTATAAGAAAAATAAATTTTGTAATTATACTTGGTGATGAATGTTAATCAGACTTACTTTGGTGATCATTGGCAATATATACAGATATCAAATTATTATGTTGTATATCTGAACATAATATATCATATTAATATTTTAATTAAAAAAGCCCAACCAGTAACAACTTTTTCCCCCTTTGTCCTTTTCCCCGTGCTATCTGAGGTCACGTATAGACTTAGATTCTTAAGAAGCCATTCTTCATATATTTCTGATAGGTCTCCTTTTCCTCCCTGATTGATTAGGACACAGAGTTTTCCTCTTTAGAGGCATGTCAGCTTGTGGAAATCATGTTATATCTGAAATAAGAGCTGGAGATACAAACCTTATTTTACTTTAATAACATTGCCAAATAATGTTGAAAAGTTATTTCTAAACTATATCTGGTAGCTTTATTTTTTTTCTCCTCTCTTTTAAATCATAGAAGACAGGGAATTCTATACCTAGCAATTAATTAAATAAAAATAGATATAGGACACAATTCTCTGTAGAATAATTCTAAAAACATAATTGGAGATTTGGCTGTGTGCTGATTAGGTAATCTTTGGCTTGTCAGGGATGTTGTCTTACACCTTTGTTCACACTTTTTAAGTTAAGAAGGTGAAGGACTCTGATAATAAGAAGATAGGTAAGTATGAAAATGTAGAAATACTGTAAATCGAAAGTAATAATTTTGAGATCTTGGGTATTTGCAAAAAAAGTATTTTTCTATTTGAAAATTAACATGATGGGAACGAAAACACAAAATAAAATCTAGAGCACTTGGGATGATTTAACTATATTGCTTGAATTTTATGGAATGCCATTGTAATGTTCTAAGTGGCTTAGCTAATTTCAAAAAAGTTGTTGTAGGGTCAGTGAAAGGTGAATAGGCTTTTCTGCCCTCCCACCTTTGGTATTGATGATGGACACCTGCGGTCCTGCATGCATTCCTAATGGAGGGCACTTCAAGTAGGGTGTGGGCATGTGCAAATAGGTGCACCTAGGCTGAGAGATGGGGTGTATAAGGGCGGTGTTATGAGTACGCCAGCATAGAGAAGAGAGAAGAAAGGGATGCAGAAGCAGAGAAAGCAGAGAGAGACCAGAGAACCAAAGAGCAAGTGAGATTCACTGGGGGCTAGGAGGCCTCTCCACCTTCAGCGTGCCTGGTTGCCTGATATAAAATAATAAAAGTAATAAAAGCCTGAAAAAGCCACCAAGGGCTCCAGGATTTCTCCTTGACCCATCTGCTCTGATCATGAATAACCTGCTCCGTGCCTTGCTGGCACTACAGTTGTGTACCAGAGTTTTTATTCTTTCTTAAAGAAAAATTTCACTCTATTGTATGAACATTACATGCACATTTAATGTCAATAATGTGACTGTAACAGCCCTGGATTAAGCAATTTGTATAAAGTTCCATGTCCCATTGTCTTTTTGCTCATCAAAACTCCCTTTAGGGTAGATCATGTCCAGTAAACCAGGAATCTTGACACTTCCAGAATCTTAGTTGCTTGTCCAGGTATTTAGGTATTTAGTAGCAAACCTGGTTTTGACTCGTGTGTCTGGTTTGAATCCATTCCTTTCCAAACCATTACATAATACTGCTTGTCCATAGTGTAAGGCCTTCCTTAGAAAGACTTTGTCCTTGTTGAATATTCCAGATGGTTTTCACACGTGCTCTCACTTGTTTTAATTATGAATCAAACTGACGTAAACATAGTTAATTATAAGGAAACACACCAATCGCTTTGAACTGCTTTCCTAGTGCTCAGCTGACTTCCAAGTATACGTTAACTCTAATGTATAACTTTAGGATTTATGTCAAAATCTTGGAGATAGTTGGAACATTCTCCACTTATTATGCTCGAATAAAGGAATATACTACCTTTAAAATATTTGCAATATTTGAGAAGGATGACTCTGGACAGTTAATACTTTTCCCTTCAGCAGGTCTAAATGCATCTTGTCATCATTTCTCAAGCAGTTTCAAGCCTACTGGCCACATCAGTATTTAATTTCCTTCAGCTGGAGATGAAAGCCACTGTCTTATTTACCTCCTTTTAAGACATGACAGGCTGCCTGTCTTTGCTTGCTTTAAGATGGCAAGGTAAGACCAAAGAATCCCAGTTACCTGCTGTAGGGTAAATGGAAAAGCATCAGGCTTTTCCATCCTACTGCCACTGGTGTGATGATGGACACCTGCAGTTCTGTACGCATGCCCAAGTGGGCATGCACAAGTGGGTGCACCTGGGTTTAGACATGGGTGATAAGGGTGGCATCATGAGGACGCCAGCAGAGAGAGAAGAAAGAGAAAGAAAAGAGAGCAGCAGAGCAGAAGAACAAGAAGAAACAGAAGTGGCAGAAGAGAAGAGAGATGAGAGCCCAGAGAGTGAAGATATGCCGGGGGCTGGGAGGCCTGCCAGCTTCCCGGCCCCCCGGTACCCCTAAGCATAAAAAGTCGCCGAGGGCTCCAGGATGCCTCCTGGATGATTTTCAGAATCATCAAGAATTTGCTCTGTGCACTTCTTGGCATCACACCTGCCATTTAGCAAGACTTCAGAGATGAGTTGGTTTTGGGGTGTGTGTTAGCGCTACATAATTTAGAAAGCTAACTCAATGTTGGAATTCCTTTCCAGTACTTGTAGTGCCAGCAAGGGGCACTGAGCAAGTTCTCGATGATTCTAGCAGACGGGGTAAAGGAAGAGTTCTGGAGCCCTCGGGGGCATTTTGTTTTTATTGCATCATTATCTCAGAGGCGACCAGGTACACGGCAGGCAGGACTTCCGGGGGGCCAGGAGGCTGGCAGGCCTCCTAGCCCCCGGCGCATCTTCACTCTCTAGGCTGCTCTGCTGCTCTCATTCTTCTCATTCTAATTCTGCTGGTATCCTCATGATGCCACCTTTATACGCCTGTGTCTAAACCCAGATGCACCCACTTGCACATGCCCACCTAGGCATGCATGCAGAGCCGCAGGTGTCTATCATCACACCAATGGTGCAAGGGCAGAAAAGCCTGATAACTTTTTTCTGACCCTACATACTCCTTACCACTCTCCCATAAATGTCTGCATCCCTGTGCAGTGCCAGCTAAGCACAGAGCAGGTTCTCAATGATCAGAGCAGATGGATAAAGGTGGAGTCCTGGAACTCTCGGTGGCTTTTCCAGGCTTTTATTACTCTTTACATTAGAGGTGACCAGGTACACTGCAGGTGGGGAGGCTGGGGGTGAGAGTGGGTGTAGGGACTGAGAAAAGTCTCAGGCTTTTCCACTGTCTGACCATTGGTATAATGATGGACATCTGCGGTGCTGCACGCATGCCTAGGTAGGCATGAGCAAGTGGGCGCACCTGGGTTTGGACACAGGCATATAGAGGCGGCATCATGAGGATGCCAGCAGCAGCAAACACGAGCAGCAGCAGAACAAAAAGCAAGAAAGCAAGAGAAGCAGCAAAGCAGCCAAGAGGGTGAGATGCGCCTGGGGCTGGGAGGCCTGGCAGCCTCCTAGCCCCCCTGCAGCCCTGCCTGCCGTGTACCTGGTAGCCTCTAATAATAAAAGCATAAAAAGCCACTAAGGGCTCCAAGACTCTTTCCTTTACTGCCGTCTGCTAGAACTATCCATGCGTGCAGGACCACAGGTGTCCATCATCGACACCAATGGCAGGAGGGCGGAAAAGCCTACTTTTATCTAACTTACACCTGTCTCTATCATTAACATTATCTTTAGCATTGTTCCTCAGAGTAGCTGTCATTAGCTTTCAGTAAAGCTACCTGGCTTTTGCAGTTTCTGCTTTTTTTCTTCAGTTCATAAGCATTTTTTCTAACACATGTTGATTTACATATATCAAGTTTGGATTTTGCCATGAACCTCATTGTATTAATTGATTAGGGCTGCCAAACTAAAGGACCACAGTCTGGCTGGTGTAAATATCAAGAATGAATCATCTCACATTTCTGGAAGCTAAGCTAAGATCTCTTGTTGGCCAAGTTCATTCCTTCTGAGAATTACTCCCTGCCTTTCCCCTAACCCTCTGGTGTGCTGGCAGGGTTCAGTGCTCCTGACTTGTGGATCCATCACCTCTTCACTGCCTTTTTATGCACTTGGTGTGTGTCTGTTTCTATGTCCAGATTTCCCCTTTTTATAAAGATACTAGTTGTAGCTGCAGGAAAGGGACGGCACACTGGAGCAAGGTTCGGGATGGTTCTGGGCAGACGGGTCAAGGAAGGAGTCTCTTTGGAGCCCTTGGTGGCTTTTATGCTTTATTTAGTAGAGGTGGCCAGGTACATGGCAGGCCTCCCGGCCCCCGGTGCATCTCACCCTCTCGGTTGCTTTCTTCTCTCTCTCTCTCTCTCTCTTTCTCTCTCTGCTGCTGCTGCTTCTGCTCCTTTGTCCTGTCTGTTCTCTTGGTTGGTCAGTTGGTCCTTGCAGTTCTGTCTGTTGGTCCTCGCAGTCCTGGCCTCCTCATGACGCTGCCCATTTAGGCCAGTGTCCAACACAGGTGTGCCCACTTGCGCATGCCCACCCTGGAATGCTCACAGCACCGCAGGTGTCCATCATCACAGTGATGGGAGGGTGGAAAGACCTGACCAACCTTTACCCTACACTAGTCATATTGGATTATATCCTCCATAATGACCTCATATTAACTTGATCACCTCTGTGAAGACCCTATTTCCAAATAAGGTCACATTCTGAAATAGTAGGGGTTAGCACCTCAACATACCTGTTTTGGAGGATGCAATTCAATCCATAACACTTACTAATTTCAAATGCCATTATCTTTAAGTCATCTGTAATTTTGTGGTTCTTGTTAAAATCATATGAACAAAGAATCTTCTTCCTCCGATTTTTTGTTAAGAGATTTGTGTAGTTGTTGATTTTGGTATTGTTAGCTAGATTACTAACTTGAGAATAAATGGAAAGACTGTCTTAATTTGAAATCTTTTGAGTTTTTTATTTCCTATATGTACATATGGGTTGGGAGAAGTTGCCTGAGAGTCCTATGTTGTATGGTTCCCTTGAAAATGAGCTGGTTCTTTTAGTTTTATATATATTACATTATTTTTCATTTTTGTACAGTGTATATTTCTCATCCCCATGAAATTTCTATCATCAATATCCCCGTGCACCATCACCATAGTCTCTTGTGCTTATCCCACCCATTTTGTTTCTTCTACCTCCTCCTGCCCTAGGGAATGTCTCAAATTTATAGTTGTCTGTTGATTTTGATTTTTAATTTATTGTAATTAATTTTTTCCCTTAGTCCCTTATTTGTTTCCTCCACATTCCTCCTATAAGAGAAACCATCTGATATTTTTCCTTTTCTTCCTGGCTTATTTCACTGAGCCTAATCCCTTCTAGCTCCATCCATGTTGCTGTGAATTGCATGAATTTATGTTTTTTTTTTATTGTGTATATATATATATACCACACCACATCTTCTTGATCCTCATCTATTTTTGGACATTTGGGTTGTTTCCATAGCTTGCCTATTGTGAGAAGTGCCGCAATAAACATAGGTGTATAGGTGTCCTTTTGAATTAGTGTTTTTATCCTTTGGGTAAATTCCTAGGAGTGGGATTGCTGGATCATATGGGAGCTCCATTTTTAGTAGTTTGACAAACCTCCACACAGCTTTCCATAGTGATTGGACCAGTTTGCATTCCTACTAACAGTGTAATGGAGTTCCTTTTTCTCCACATCCTCACCAACATTTGCTCTTGTTAGTTTTTTTGATATGTGCCATTTGAAAATGAACTTAAGGATATGACTGCTCATATGTGCACTCACAAATGAACTTGCTTTCTTTTTTCTCTTTAAAAAAAAAGGGCTTTGAATTACTTACTTGAGGAGACTTTTTTTTTTTTTAAATGATTGTTTTTCAGTTCTTTGGGGGAGGGAGATCATTTATTATCACTGATTAAATACTATCTTGGTTTGGTTTCTTGATTTTGTTCTCTTTTAATATTTAATATAGGATTTAAAGATCATGCATTGTATAATACTTTGAATTTTAGAAATATTTGTTATTTTAAAATGTCTCTAATTCAACACCTATTCACACTTTTTTTATGTTTCCCAGAGGCTTCTGTGCATTAAGAGAATTGTTAACATTATATTAGTTTATTAAACTTGTGATGAGTATTATATCATTTTTTTTTTTTTGGTGAAAAAGGAAATGCCAATGTGGTTCTGCTTTCAGGAAACTTAACAGTCTTGAAGAGAGATGGTTTATATACATGAATAATGATCTAATTTGGAATATATGTAAGAATTAAATGAGAAAGACCCAGGTAAAATGGAGTAGGGTTTCAAAAGGAAAAAAAAGGTGATATGTTGGCTAAAATATTTTCTTACTATTTTTTAATGAACTGTAATTAACATGTAATGATTCGATATTTGTATATATTATAAAATGATCACCACAATAAGAGGCATTAACATGCCATCTCATATAGTTGCAACTTGTTTTTCTTGTGATGAGAACTATTAAGATCTGCTCTCTTAATTACTTTCCAGTATGCAAGACACTATTATTAATTATTGAAATATTTTAAATATATTCTCTCCAGTGGTGACTAAATGAATTAAGAAACCAGAGCTTTGTATGCTATTTCCCCCCTACGCTTTTTTAAATTGAGGTAACTTAGACCTAGAGGTCCCTGGTGGCCTAGGGGTTAAGTCTTAGCTACTGCCTGAGTTAAGTCCCCAGCCAGGGAGCTGACCCACATATGGCACTGCAGACCTCCCCTCTCTCACCCACTGCTTCCCTTAGCAGTATAATTCAGTAGATCTGCCTCTTCTGCTGTCTTCTCTGTCTCTGGTGAATCCTCTCATGCCCCTGCACCTCTGGTCTACATCCCAATTCTTCTAAGCAAAAATAAATAAGTTGAAGTAATAGTGGTTTACAACATTGTATGTGATTCAGAAAAAAATTGGATCACACTCAGATGTATATCGTATGCTTTTAAACCAAGTCTCCCTCATCACCTTGTGCACTTGTTGGATTCACTAGAACAGTTTCTTTAGTGTTCCCCAAGCAAATACAGTGAAATTCAACCCTTTACCAGACTCTCCAGTAAATTTGCTAAAGTAATTGAGAGCCTTTAAAGTAAAAAAGCAAGCTGATTCATTATTGTACAAATTTTGATTAAGCAAAGTATTACGTTGAATGTTAAACTGCAATTGGTTTTAAGTACTGTAATTTGGAAGCCAAACTATCTTTGAGCAACCAGAAATACCTGGCTGTTTTCTGTGACAGTTACTACCACCAGCCACCTCAATAAATGACTTGAAAGGTAGTGCAAACTTTATGATCCTCAGTACAAAGGATCTGCTGGTGGGCACATAGAAGTTGCTTCCAGAAGCCTGAGGCTCCCCCATGTACCCTGCCAGAAGTGATGAGAAGCTGTGAATCTTTGCTCTTAACTGGGACAGAATGCTCCCTATCCTTCCTGCTTATCTGGGTGGGTTGTGAGGCTGCTGCTTTTCATTTTCTCATATTTTAAGTGGGACTTGCTCAGACTAAGACATCCTAGAGATAGTCCTTATTTCTGGTCACTTTTTTCTGCTTATCTTCATTCTTGAGGTGAGGATACCAAAGCCTTACTCCTGCAGGAAGCTGCTAAACAGAGAAGCCTGCCCACCAGAGAAGCCTGTCCACACTGGTTTGTGCCAGCCATAAATTGTTATCTCAGAGGTCAATAAGAACAATGGAGAAATTTGCTCACTTTATGTAACATGAGATTTATGTGATTGAAAGTGCCAATCTTCTTTTAGCATTTCATTCTGCCAATTTGTACTGAATAATTGAACTTGAATTAAATGACCTCATAAATTGAGAGACTATGCCAAACCAAGAGTAAAATATACTAAATACATTTCAAAGAGCTCTTCACTGCCCCGGGAGGCATAGGGGGAAGAAATGCTGTTAATTAAAACAAGCAGCAGCAAGAAGAAAGGCAGTGGCATTTAACCACCTCTTCAGATTATGTGAGATTAAAAAGGTGGCTTTTACTGCTACCCTGAAGGTCAACTCTATTGAAACACTGTTGGGAGGAGTTTGAAGAATTCTAAAAGTGAGAAATCCCCAGATGGAAAATACTGGACTCTTGGGTCACTGAAGATTCAGTCCTAAGTGTTGATACAGGCATGTTGATTTCCATATTTGAAAGGTTACCTCCCCACAAATGGGAACCTGTAAAAAAGAGGCAAATCTGATGTTTTATAAGTTCTGCTGCAGGATGCTTCTGAGGCTCACTCTGTTTTTCCTTAGTTCTGTTTTGAGTTCGTTTAGACTTTGTCTTCATGGACCAATGGTTATTATCACAGCTCATTCTAAAATGAAGCTGTAACCATACTGTAGTGGCAGGATGGGAAAAAGGCATCATCATCACCACGCAATACAATCATTGTTATCTTTGTATTTGAATGCACAGAATACAACATTACTATGTGTAAGATTGTTAAAAAAAAGCTAGTGGTGTTTACTCCATGTGATTTTCAGATATGTATTTAAGTGAAATTTGAAACAGCAGATTTCTTATCTTTGTCCAAAGAGGATAATAGACCCCCACCAACACCAGCTAATTTTGTTTTTAAAAACTCCAAAGGCTATTCCAATTGCAGACTTGGCCTTAAATTCCTTTGAGGTAGAATTCAGGCATTAGAATTTGTTTCATTGCTATACAGCTGGTTTCATTTAGCTTGCAGCAAAGAAACAATGCCTAATCTTTTTCACAAAAGTGACTATGAGGTTATTGTTTAAGCAAGAAGCATGACTTAACTATTAGGCAAAATTGTACAGGGATAATTTTGCTGTTAGACAATGTTTAAATGCATTGGCCTCTGTTAGCCATTTTTATCATCAGGGTTCTTTGAACATTGATTAGGATATCCTCCAGTCAGTGATGTTTGCTATCTTCAGAATTGTGGTCTTATATCAGTTATGCCTAGTTGGTGAAAATGGAGATTTTCTTTGGATAGTGGGGAATTTAAAAAAAAAGGTTAGAGTGGAAATTTCTGTTACTTCTGTAGTTCTTGTTGTTCTGTTGCTTTGGAATTACCCCTTTAGCACTTGCATGTGTTTGGCTGCTTCTGTATTTTTAATATGGCTATAGTGTTTTTTAGATCCATTAATTCAAATTATAGCAGTCTCATAATTTCTTGGTTTTAATTTTGTTCCAGTTTTAAAGCTCCCCCTCCCTTTTTTTTTTTGGAAATTTGGTAAGCATTGTAATAATAGTTACCTCAAACTCCTGTTCAGGCATATTCTGTAGCTCTGTTAGATTAAGATATCTCTTGATGTATTTTTGTTCTTGCACTTGTGATATGTTCTTCTTCTCATTTTTAGTTTTTATGGGTTGTAATAGGAAAAAAATGTTCAGATTGCTACCTTTGAAACTGCTTAGGTTGCTCATACTGGCAAGGGGTAACAGGTGTAGAAAGTAACTGGGGCCCTCGGGCACTGAAGGGTAACCTCCAATGAGCTTCAAGGAATTAAATTTCCTACTCTGCTGTGGGTTCCATGTTTATGTGGTGGGGACCCATAGTTATCCCTCCCCTAGGCTATCTCCTAGGCCTAACTACCTTGTGTTGTTTCATGCCAGCTTCTAGACTGTGCTTGAGCTCTACATGCAGTGCTGGGTGTGTACTGTAGTTGAGACAGAGCCTCAAGCCAGGAGTGACCTCTTCCAGTATAGAACCTTTTCTGGGAATGCTCCGCCTTTGTTAAGACCCAGGTGCTTAAACTCTGGCTGGTAAGAACATTCTGTTCTTGTCTTTTATCCCTGCGTGGGGGTAATGAACATCACAGTCTCATATGACCTGGCTCTGCCCACCGGTTCGGGAAGCAGCTCTGCCACCAATACTGGGAACCTTAGGCTAAAGCCAGTAATATCACTGTGTACTCTCAGTTTTAAATTATTTGATAGTGCTGTGTCTCCAGAGTCTCTGATGTGGGTTTGTGTCCCTGAGCCAATAACTGTTAGGGGCTCTATATTGCAGCCACCTCTTCCTCTTCCTCTTCCTCTTCCTCTTCCTCTTCCTTTTCCCCAAATTGTACTGCCCAGAGTCTCTGCAAAGAAAGTTCAGTGTAAATTTTTCTACTTTCTGCCAGACCATTGCTCCATATACTCCATATACTCTAGTCATCTGTTTCAGGTGATACTTTGTTCTGCGTTATTTAGTTGTAAATAGACAAGTCCAGTCTATCCTGCTCTCATCTTGCTGGACCCTCCAGTAGGTATATATGAAATAAATGAATAACTGAAGCTTTGTTGAGGAGGTGATGCTTATGGTTAGGAAAAAAGAGAAGTGATTAACCACGTTAAGAGTACAGATAAGAGTGTTTTAGGCCAGATCCTGAGGCAGGAATGACCTTGATATATTTTGCTGACTCAGAACCATGTGATGTGTTCAGCTGATACTGTTTTGAATTGAGGTTTGGAAAGTTGGCAAAACCTTGAGGATTATCTGTGGAATTTCCAATATTTATTACTTAAGAATGAGACACCCCCAAATTTAAGAGACTTAAAATAGTAACTGTCATTATTTTGCTTATGAACCTGCAGTTGGGGAAATGCCGGATAGGAAAAGTTTGTTTTTGCTCTATGTGGCATCACTGTGCATCACAAATGTGGTATCACTTGAGTGGGATTTGAAGGATCCATTGCCAAGGATCCATTGCCAAGGGTTTGCTCATGTGGCTGGCAAGTTGGTTCTGGTTCTTCAGTATGGCTTGGACATTTTAATAATCTGGTGGCTGGATTCTCAAAATGACATCCCTAGACATAGGAGATATAAAGAACTTGGAAGCTGTTTTCCAGCCTTCCAAAGAGAAAAAGCTAAGTACACTGAAATTAGCTTTTCTTCAGTTGGTCAGAGGACAGAGGTCACAGTGCTAACCAACATACTAAATTCTGAAGAGACAGACACATTCAGATGGACAGAGCCAATTTCTCTATATGGAGTATGAGTTGCTAGAGGTATAAACTGGTAAGGATACTTCAGTGGTAATTTTGATGAATTGCTGGAGCCTGAGTATAGATTAGCTTAAGAATAAGAACTCCTGGGGGCCACATTCTTAGGGAAACCCCACACTTTTTTGGGATTTAACTCTAGAAACCCTACTAGGTTGTCATAGTGAAAGGTAGAAAGGAAGAGTAATTGTTACAAAATACATCCAAAACATCCTTTATCACAAAAGCCTACTTTGCAGGGACAATTCGTTGCTATAGCATTATCCCAGCTGGTTGAAGGAACTTTCTTCCATTCAAGCTTGCTCCATCCTTTCTGTCTCACTTAAATGGGGGAAACGGTAGTCAGTAATTGTCAGGATTTGCAGGAAATGTTTTGGGGAAACCATAGCCAGGGAAGGAAGTATAGGGGATTGGAAGGAAAAAAATCTGTATTATTAGAGAAACACTTGTGATGGTCACATCCTCAAGATGCAAACCCGTTAAAAAGATTTATATTTATTCAAAAGATTTTAGAGTGCTCACACTCCTTCATATGTTACCAGCATGCCTGCAAGCCTCCAGTGTAATAGCAGTGGATTACAGCTGAGAGAGTTGCAAGACACACGATCTCTGTAAGAAGAAGTACTAAGGGAAGCCCAAAATCAACAAGAACACTAGAATAATCTGGAAACTTTTGTACCTGTAGTTACCGCAAATAGTAAACACAACCAAACTCAGCCAGAGTAACATAAGTACTTACATGCTTACCATTAAATAAAAAATTACAAGATATGCCAAAAAGTAAGAAAAATGCAACCCCCCAAAACAAAATAGTCATTCAACTATATTCATATATGACACATTTTGGAATTATCAGAGAGGGAATTTAAAATAACTATGAGTATTATGTTAAGGGCTCTAATGGAGAAAATAGATAAAATGCAAGGACAGATGGGCAGTGTCAGCAGAAAAATAGGAACTCTAAGAAAGAATAAAAAAATGCTGCAAATCAAAAATTATAATGGAAATGAAAAATGCCTTTGATGTGTTCATGGGTATACTCAATGCAGCTGAAGAAAGAATCCATAAGGTTGAATTTATGTTGTCAAAAACTTTCCTTTCCAAGTTGAAATGCAAATAAGAAAAGAAAACAAAACAGAACATGCCAGAATTGTGGGACAATGTCACAAAATGTAATACATTCTTAATTGGAATACCAAAAGAAGAGTGAATGGAGCAAAAGTGTTTGAAGTAGTAACTTGAGTAAAACTAGAGGAAAAACACCTTATATTCAGAGGAACATGGGTAAGAATTCTATATCAGATTTCGCAAGCAATTTGAAAGTAGAACGAACTACTTAATGAAAATAAAGAAAAAAATCAACTTGAAATGCTATATCCAATAAAACTATTCTTCAAAAGTGAATGAGAAATACTAACTTTTTTAGCCAAACAGAAACTCAGAGAATTTAACACTTGGAGACTTGTCCTGTAGGAAATGTTGAAAGTGCTGCAAGGTAGAAAGAAAATGCTAGAAAACAAAATTTGATTAAAATATTAAGGAATCTAACTGAATTTTTGAAAGCATTAATTTCAGCTAATCTTTGGGAGCTTTTTGACTTGTTTGCAATTTCACTGAATCTAAGATTTGTTAATTAATTTGAAAAGTTCCATGCCTGGTTAATGAACTTTAGGTACAATGCATGCTCTTCAAAAGCCAGGTAGCAAGACATGAAGAGTTTTGCGAAATAGCAATTGCTTAATGTAAAGTTCAGATGGTCTACCCCAATCCCTTACTATTCATAACTTAAGGGCCAGATATTGAGTAATTCAAGATAGTTAAAATGCTGGGAATTTGAAATGAGAATTAATGAGTGAACTGAAATCTTGGTGAAATCAGATGCCTTAGAGCTTAAAATTAATGAAGATTATATTGCCAATGAGCTTTATACAAATGCTTATAGTATATTTAGCATGAATGCATACAGTTGGAGCATACTTAACATTAGGTTCAATTATACTAATGAGGAGAGGTCATGTACCTGAAAAAAGTAGGACTGAAATTGAATGAGGCCATCAAATGCAGTATTGGTTTGTAGGTAATGCTTGCTCATTTGAGGTAATTTTGAGGATATTGGTACACTAGAACCAAAAAGGAAGCCTTTGGAAAAAGGAGTGGGACTCGATCTAATTCTTTGCCTACATATACTTAAGTTCAGGAACTTCAGTTTCTGCTCATTTCTTACCTCATCATAATGAACTGCAGGGTGATCTCTATCTTTGTCAATAGAATCTGAAAATGGAGAAGAATAATACAAGATCAATGCTTTTATCTAGAAAAATACCCAATGTTAAAAATCTCCAACAAAAAGGAAATTATTTTAAAGATCTCAGGCATGAGAAAATTTTCATGCTTAATGGTTGATTCCCAAGTAAATATATACTTCCTTCCTTTTAGGGTTCAAGGAACAGACATAATTTTTCCTTGTATAAACATTTTCTTTAAAAATTTAAAATACAGTTCTGTATCTAGTTCAAAATGGTCCCTTTGAGATTGCTGTGCTTTTTAACTATCTGTTTTCAGGGATTTAAATCAATGATCTTACAGATTCTGAAGCATTGTCTGAGTTGAGGGAAATTTTTAAACACTAGGAACTTTTGTTAGTAGTTGAAAGCCTTGTTGTAACTCATCAGAAAATAAGATATTTGTCAGTGGTAACTGGCTTGATGGGTGAGACAAGTGTGAATTCTGAAACAACTTAATTCTGTAGTAGCCAGCCCAGGTTCTAACAGACCAAAAAAAGCCCCTGAGGAGGCAGAAGAGGTACCAAAGATTTTTGTTGTATATCTAATCAAAACTTTTAGGCACCAGAAGAGAAGTAGAGATATTGCAGAACCAAATAAATGTTACAAACGAGATCTGTTGGGAATCCCAAAGGAAACTGAATTTCTAATGAGAAGTCAAAAGGATTAAACAGTAACACTTTTTTTTTTAACTTCATGTTCTTGGGGAAGTTTCAATGTTAAGCTCTGGAGATTTGAAGGCACCAGGATTATTAAATTAAAGTGAATATATATTATCTCAGTGAAATAGAAAAGTGGAAATAGAAGAGCACCAATCACTAGTCAGGCAAAAGAACTGAAGCAGCTGCAGGGGTATGCCTACAGAGAAAGCAAGGAAACCAGCCAAGAACCAAAAACGAGTCTCAGAAGAGTAGATGAGGAGTCCAGTGTTCAGTCAAGTCCATCACATGAACCTGAAGAGAATCCATTAAAATCAGGAAGGTTTTACCGGGCCTCCCTGGTGGCGCTGCGGGTTGAACGCTGCACTGTCAAGTGTCTGCTGTACTGCAGAGCGAGTTCGATCCCATGGCGCAGCAGACCGTTCCTGCCTTGCCTGCTGCTGCCTTGCGGGCTGCTCTCCTCAGCAGTGTATTTCGGTGGATCTGCGTGTTCTGCTCCCTACTCTGCCTCTGGTGAGTCCTCTCACCTCCTGCGCCTCTGGCCTGTACCCCAGCTCTTGTATGCATAAATAATTTAAAATAATAAAATCATGAAGGTTTTACTTAAGAATGTGTAGGTATTGATCTGAATAGAGACCTGATCATCTTGGCTTGAAGAGAGAAGGGGGAAAAATTGGAAGTTGAGGTACAAATTGTTCTTTTGAGGAGTGAGGCAGGGAAAGAAAGGAGATCAGGAAGAAAGAATAGAGCTTTTTTTTTTGTTGTTGTTCTTGTTTCAGTTTAAGTTACTTGGGAAAGAATTGAGTATGTATACAGATTATAACCAAGAAATCAATATAGAGGACAGTGAACATGACTAAGGACACATTTGAAATATACACTTGGTGAGAAGCCCTCTTTTCTCTGTCACTTGAACTCTATCCTGTGCCAGATATTTGGTGTCCCCCTGACTTGATCTGGTAACATAGGTCTGATATAGCTGTGTTTATTGCCAACTTTATCTCATTCTATGGACCTATAGAAAAGTATCCTTCTTAAGTAACTCTTTTTTTATGTTCTTTGAAAATTCAAATACATCATGGAACTTGTGGAGCACATTGGTTCCTCTTCTTGGCCTCCTTTTTTCATTGATACTTGTTTTTTTTTTTTTTTAATAACAATACCTATTTTTCTGTGACTTATTTTTCATGATATTGCCTTTCTCTTTGTAACTTGGAGTCATGAAATAAAACTTATGTTTATCACACATTGGTTTAAGCCTCACTTTCTTACCTATAAGAATAGAACTTACAATAGCAGTGATTTCAGATAGCTGTGAAGAATATTAATGAATGATACATTTGGACTGTTGAGAACATTGTCCTGCATACATTCCCTAGTGCATAACTGCATATAGTACATATCAATGAATGCTAGCGACTGCTTTTTTCTTCATTTCATCTAACAACCCTAGAAAATCTTTGAGATAAGATTATTTCTCCCAATTTATAAATACAGAAACTGAGGTCCTTAGGGTTTGAATAAATGGACTGTGATCACACAGCTACATGGCAGAGCTAGTCTGAAGATTGGGCCAGTTAGACTTCAAAGCTGGGTTCTTAATTTCTTATCACCTTTAAATTTGGGGGGGGATTTGAAATCTCTTTTCCTAAAAATCTATGCTTATGCTATTTTATTGTTAATGATTAACTCTAGGGGTACATCGTGAATTTCTCCCAGATTTCTCATCTCTTCTTTCTGTGCCAGCAATGTAATTTCTCTTTTCTCCTAAAGTCCTCTATCATTCACATTCTCCTATGTTATAGGTATTTCACAGTGACATCGTAGCTACTTTCCTCCCTTATTTCACCTGATTGTTTTGTGACTTTCCATAGAGTAGGTGCTTGCATGAAACACTCATTGCTCCCTTTTTTGTTCGGTTGGATAAATTTATTTGGACAAAGTTTTCCATTCTATGCTGTCTTCTCATTTCAGATTTCAGCCCAAGATTTGATGGCATCTATTTCTTTTACTACCTTTTTATTCTACTCTTATGGCAAATATAACTCCTGATCTGCCAACATCTTTACAACCTTTTTATACCCCTCATAAATAATGGAGGAACAAACATTATTGTCAGAGTTATCCTTACAAAAATAAACATTCAAATAAGGATTTGAGTAAATCAGAATTTCAGTACGCTGAAGCCCCGACCCAAGGTATATTTCCTAGCACTAGCTGTGAATGTAATTAAGCACTAAACATTGAATTGGGGGGAGAAAAGGATTCTTTCTACCTGCTGTAGCCTTTAAAAGTCTTGCAAAATTTTCATAGTGTTTGGCTTTAGTTGTAATCAATCCCTATGTAATAGTATCTAAATGTGCACATTTATTTTGTTTGAATGTATTCACACAAACTTTCAGATGATTTGGATAAATTATAACCTGTTTTTTTTTTGTTGTTGTTGTTAACATTTTTGGGATCTGAGCTACCATAGTTCAGGGTCATTGAGCCATCTGTTTTTTTTAAAAAAAGTCTTTGTTTAATGCTGCCTGGAGGGAACAACTGTATTAAAGACTATTTTTCTAATAAACACATTTGTGTAGAGGATGCTTAATCATAAACACAATTATTTAGCTGATATAAAAATATTTTTACAGACAATGTAATTGGACTGTATAGTTATATTTCTTTTTTTATTAAATGAGGTTTTCTCTTTGTATTACATATATGCATCTAATATGTGAATATACATATACTTATATATGTGTATGTACTCACATACACATATAGATAAAGGAAACTCAAAGAGGTAACAGATTGTCTTTGAAAGTTGGAGGCAACAGAGTTGAAGTTTGAACGAAGTGCCCAAGTTTATAGCTGAATGTCTCAACTTGTCATCTTGTCACTTTATTATTGTACTTCAGAGTGAGAGCTATTCTATTTGAAATGACTAAATGTCTCTCTTTTTACAAATGTCCTATATACTTCAGTCATACTTTCTTTTCAGTCACTCAAAATGAGTGAGTTTTATAGCTCAATGATTGGGTGCTTATCTGACAAGTGAGTAATGTATTTTTAATTTTGTTAAGCTCACAACATAGTGACTACACTAGTTGATTAGGAGTCTGAAGTTTTAACATCATGGTAAAAAGGTATGAATAAGTAATACAGTTTCTTTAAAAATTACGTATTTAGAAACAAAGAAAAAAAGGAAAAGACACCCTATGAATTATTTTTTATACAATCCCATTTTTTTATTAACATTTTAAAAATTTATATATATTTAACATCAATTGTAATCCCCATGTATTCCCCATCACCATATCACCAGTGCACCATCATCTCAGTCCCCCGTGCTCCTGTCTGCTCTCAACCTCCCTCTTCCCTCCCCACCAAGTGTCCCCAATTTGTCCTTGTCTTTTCATTTTTGGTTTTTGTGTCTTTATTGTTATTATTATTGTTCTTATTCTTTTACTTGATCCTTATTTGGTTCCCTTATATTCCTCCTAGGGGAGGAACCATCTAGTATTTTTGTTTTGCCTCCTGACTTACTTTGCTGAGCATAATCCCTTCCAGTTCCACCCATGTTCCTATGAATGCATCTAGTTTTTCATTTTTGACTGCTGAGTAGTATTCTATCGTGTATATGTACCACAGCTTCCTGATCCACTCATCTGTTTTTGGGCGTTTAGGTTGTTTCCAGGTCTTACCTATTGTAAAGAGTGCTGCTATAAAC
>JAGFMF010012082.1:659469-670234 GCA_019455555.1 Galemys pyrenaicus | reverse complement strand
AGGCCCCCCCCCCCCCCTTGGTGGCGCAGCGGGTTGAGCACCACACTGTGATGCATCCATGGCAAAGAGCACAAGTTCAATCCCGGCCAGGAAGGGAACCCACTTGGTACAGCAAACCTCTCCTGCTCAAGACTCAAGAAAACAAAGTAAAAAACCCAATCCAAAAATGGGCAGAAGAACTTAAAAGACACTTCTTCAAAGAGGACATACACATGGCCAACAGGCACATGAGAAAATGCTCAACATCCATCAGGGAAATGCAAATTAAAACTACAGTGAGGTACCACCTTATACTGGTAAGAATGGCACATATACAAAAACCCAACAACAACAAATGCTGGCGAGGATGTGAAGAAAAAGGAACCCTGGTACACTGCTGGTGGGAATGCAAGTTAATCAAACCACTAAGGCTTGTATGGAGGTTCCTCAGTCTACTAAAAATAGAACTACCATATGACCTGTCAATACCACTCCTAGGGATCTATCCAAAGGACACAAAAACACTGATCCAAAAGAGTACTGGTACCCCCACGTTTTTTGCAGCACTATTTATAATTGGTAGGACCTGGAAACAGACAAAATGCTGTCATTTGATTCTAATGTGACCGGTTAAGAACCTTTTCTTTCATCTTTTTAAAAATTTTATATTATATATATTTTACATTATTTTTCATTTTTGTACAGTGTATATTCTCATCCCCATGGAATTCCCATCACCAATTCACCCGTGCACCATCACTATAGTCCCTTGTGCTCTTCCCACCCATTTTGTTCCTTTTCCCTCCTCCTCCCCTAGGGAATGTCTCAGATTTATAGTTGTCTGTTTTCATTTTTAATTTGTTGTAATTTTTTTTTTCCTTCATCCCTTGTTTCCTCTACATTCCTGCTATAAGTGAAACCACCCAATATTTTTCCTTTTCCTGGCTTACTTCATCTTTTACACAGCTGCAGTGCCTGGCCCCTTGTCTGTATACTTAGAGATCACTATGCCGAGCTGCAGCCAAACTGCAGCTCCTATTTTACTGGCTTGCAAGAAACTGTCACTTGGACAAGCCTTTGCCTCACTACCCAAGATGTAAAACTCCCTGAACATCCTCTGTTTCTCAGAACCTCACTCCTGTATTTCTCTCTCTACTTTCTGTGTTCTTTTTTCCCCCCACATTCAAGATCTTGTCATGTGGAACTAGAACATCTTTCACTGGTCAGAAAACACATGCATTCTCTACCTCTTCATGAGTGTTTTCTTTACACCTGTTTGACAGAAACCGACTCTCTTGAGGTTATTATTTGAAGTTCTCCAGATAACTCACATTTTTATGTCTTGTCTAGATTTTTGCACTGTGATACAGACCTATAAATGCCAATGCTTCCTTTACATCTCCACTTGGATGTTCCAAGACTAGAGTCCTCTAAACAGGACTAGTGGGTTTCCTTTATTTAAATTTTATTTTTAAGTATACCTCCATCCACCCAGTTTTGAAGGAGGGCATTTGGTGTCATTCTTCATCTTTCTCTACACTCAATTTACCTTGACAGCCTGTTCACTTTGTCCTCAGAATATCGTTTCTCTTTATCCCTTTACCGATATGCTGTTTCTCTGTGGCCACCATCTTTCCCCTGGACCACTGCAATAGCTTCCTTTCTTGCCTCTCTGCTGCCACAGTTGTGCTCCTACAGGTCAATCTCCATGCCATAGCAAGTGACTGAATAAACATCATTTAATGAAAGAAATTCCCTTTCTTTTTTTCTTTATTTATATATTTGACATTAATTGTGGTACCCATGGATTTCCCACCATTATTTCACCAGTGCACAAAATTCCCTTTCCAATGTTTTGTTTCAAGTGATCCTTTCTATGGCCCTTAAGGACCCTCTTTCCACATACCAACAAGTTCCCCTCAGGGACAACAAGCTCCAGCCTTTCTTACATTTTTGTTACACATATCATGTTCTCTGCCTCTGAGTTTCTATACAGGTTGTTCCATCTGCCCAGATTCCTTGCTTACTCTTTTATATTTGTTTCAGTTTAAAATTCATATTTTCAGAGACTCCTTCCCTAACTGCCTGATCTAAAATAAGTTCTTTATCTTTTTTATAGCATGTTCTGTTTTTCCTCTTATCACATTTATCCTAATGCATATTGGGTATGTTTTTGAATTTTTCAAGAACTAATTATGAAAAATTAGTCTTGAGAATAGTTATAATAACCCCATATGAACCCATCACCCAACTTCAAACATTAGTAAGTCGTGTCTGATCTTGCTTCATCTGTATTTGTTCCTCCCAGTTATTTTGAAAGAAACCGGAAACACTGTATTATCTCATACATTTATTCTTTAAAAGATAAGGGCTCTATTTTAAACCACACTCCCATTTTCTGTGTACAAAGTGAATGGTTCCTTTATATCATCAAGTATAAAGTCAGTATTAAAGTACACTTTGTTGGAATCAAAATAAATCTGGACCTAAGCACTGTGATTAATTGTAGTTAGTTGATATTTCTCTCTTTTTGGCCCTCCCCCTATTATATTCCTTGAACTTTATTTGTTGGAGAAAGAGATTTATTTCATCTATAGTTTCCAAATTTCTTTTATTCCTTTCTGTGGTCTGAATTTTCCCCAATTATTTATTTAACTGTTTCCTTGTCTCCATAAAATAGGTAGTTAGATTTAAATTCGGTCAGATTCAGGTTGGATATACTCTATAGAGGTGAGTGAGTGCTTCTATCAGGAGACACATAATCTCTCATAGCCTCTTATGATTTTAGGAACCATTAATAACCCATTAAATTATCATGTTTTACAAAACAGTGCTTTTCTATTTATTGCTGTCAATAAAAGATTTACTTTTTAAAAAAAATCCAAATTCTGACGTTGTCCAGAAAAAATTAGTAGGTTTGTTTATAATTGTAATAAAGCAGAACTGTTGAAGCATTCACTGAAATGTTTTGACTTGCATTAATGTTTCATGTAGCTCACATTTATATAAAAATTCACGCACAGTTGAAGATGGGAAAAAGGCCAATACCTGATTTCTGTCCCTTATATTTTCCACTTGTAATCATATATTTAGGTGCTTTTTGACCATATGGGGGAAAAAATCTAAATATTTAACATTCAGAACTGGCAATAATAGGAAAAAGAGAAAACTTCCTACTTTTGAAAGTGAAATATTTTCCATCATTGTAACTTCCTAAACATATTTCCTATGTATTTCGGAAAGCTAGCTGAATGTCTTCTGGCATGATGATTTCATGTTTGGCATAGATAGCACATAGGTCGGTGTCTTCAAAAAGGCCAACCATATGGCCCCACTTGCCTCCTGTGAAGCACTAATAGCTCAGCAAGTGCAGATCTATTTTGAAGTCCTGAGCAATATCTCCTATCATATGTTGGAAGAGACATGCTAATCAGAAGTTCTGTGGATTTCTAGTAATGTGTCATTATGATGGTACCAAGGTACCCAGCCCCCTGATGACAAGGTTTCTTCACCCCTCCAGTAGAGGGCGCACTTTGGCAAGCAGCATTTGTGGTTTGTCATTTCTGTGCTACCTTACCATTTGTAGATTTGCTGGCTGTAGGCTTTGTTGAACCTTGGGCTAGAGGCTCCTTTGCTTACCCCATTCTCTTGGCTGGAGCTGGGGGAGCTAGAGGCAGCATAAATGCTAGAGAGGAGCGGTGACATGGTGGTCAACTGCCTTAGGTGATGGCTTTTAAACTAATGAAATGTCTTCATAATACTCTCTAGATACGACTGGTGAAGTTTTTGTTTCACTACAAACCTACGGATTTAAACTTATTTGATACCTTTTAATTCCAGGTATTATTTGACTGATGCTGTCTCATCTTTTAGGGCTAGGAGCTTCCTATCTTGCTTTGAGGTGTCTCAGTCATTGATTTATGTGTTTTATGCCTGTCTCATGAGAATGTGGGTTCTACATGTATAGAGACCATGTTTGTGTTGTTCATACTTTATCCTAAGTACAGAGTTATAGTCTTTCAGTTAGTGTTTGTTAAATGAGTGCTGAATATTAAAATTCAAGGGCTGTCTCGTGGGAGAACATTTAGTTTTTGTGGATTCAGAACTTGAATCTGAGTAGAAGTTATCAGCAAATTTTGGCTGAACATAAGGACTAAATAATTTGCGATAGTGTAGGAGAGTTTGAGTTCCATCAGACTCTTTTGAAGGGCTATTTTGTCACTGTGTGACAGAACAAAGATCTTTTTCTGTTCAGGAGACTGAATGATCAGTGGGGTTATTCCTTACAAGTTAATAAGTCCCTCAAACCCATTGTTGACAGATTTGATTTTTGGAATGTTGCATAGTTGACAGATTTAAAATGGTTGAAATGTGCATAAGTCTTTTTTTTTTTTTTAACCAGGGGCATTAAACGCCACTCTTACTTCATGTATAGCGAATTTGTACATTTGATTAAATGTTGATAATAATGAATTATACTTCCGTAGACATATATCTCTATGATGAATTATACTTCAGTCCTCTGTAGGTGCTAATAGTCTTTTGTTGTTGATTGAATACACCCTTTTCTCATTGCATTAAATCTTTAGACTTTGCACTAGCTCTTATTAGTCTTCTGAATTTATTAAAATAATTTAATAAAAGTAACATTGGCCTTCTTTCATTTTTACACTATGTTGACAAAGACTAGGCACAGTTTAATTATGGAAAACTTACCTTGAAATTCTAACTTGCTGTTTCAAAATAAAGTATAGTATAAAGTATTGTTTAGGATCTACTTTTAGCACTTTTAGGATATTTCCGAATAGCAATGGTTAAATAGCTGATTTCTCATTTACATTAGGACAAAAAAAATTTAGGTGAGGATAGAACACCATAAAAAGTTAAGTTTTTAATTTTTGAAGTGTGTATATAACACAGTATTGTCAGTACTTTAACAAGGTCTTAAAGGGGAATTAATAAAGAAGCACTAAAACCTTTGAGGGATTTTTTAATGACTTTGCCAAAAATTTGTAAATTCAGCCCAAACTGTTGTCCTCAATATACTCTAACTTATATTTTTTACTCCCCCAGTGGCATCTACTTTTCCTTTTATTGCTTCTAAACCAATATAGTAAGAAACAAAAGAACTATATTTGCCTGTACTTGGTATTATTTTCCTTAGCAGTTTCTCCTGAGACAAAATCATAATGGAAGAGAGAGGCAGAATATATTAAATTTCCCAGAGTATATTAAATTTCTTTTAGTTATATTGCCTTAATTTCCTTTATATACACTACACAAAATTATTTCTAGGTGTTAGCACATGGACACTATTTTCAAAGATGACCTAGATAATATTTGTAATTTTGTTTTATTGTACTATGTTATCCTATTAATTTGAGGTATCTAATGGAATAGAAAACCTTTAGACTTTCCTTTGAGGATTATCTGTATGGAAGGAAATTTTTTGTGCATCATCTTTTGAACCTGGAAAATTTATCCTGTGCTAAGTGGGAAGTTTTCCATTATAGGTTTCACTGAATGTTGAACGAACAAATGGACAGTTGCTTGAAAAGATAAATAGACTGTTCTCCTTATTCAGAGCTTCTAGGTCCTGCTTCACTTTCAAAAGAGGATTTTATTATTGACAAACTTAGGGCACACAGAACTGTGGGTAGACCTTCTGAAGTTGGCAGAGATTTGCATTTGTGACTAGAATCTTTTTGAAAGCTGGACCTCACTTAGCAAAGCTCTGCTGGGACACCCATTGTCCCTCTCTCTGAGCTGATAGCCCCACGCTTTGGCATACTCTGGCTCTTCCCCAGCTGCACTTGACAGCTCTTCCCTGGTGATACAGGCTGAAGTGGTGAGTCACTCCTCCTTGAGCCTGAAGTGGGCCTCCCAGTGAGCCTGAGCTGGGAACTATAGTTGTTGAAACAATTCCAGAATATAAAGAATCTCTGAAATTAAAATGGCTCCCTTTACAGTTTAGAATGATCAGAGCATATCTGGTAAAATGTCTCACAGAACATTGTGATAATAGTAACACATGTTTTTTTTTTACCTGAGTTGATGTCTCTTCATTGCCAATCAAGCCTTGATTGCCTTCTATCTATTCATTAGCTTTTGATTTAATTAATAAGATTTGTTATAGTGAAATCTTCAGTGTTTTCCTGTAAACAGCTGTAATTTATTGATTCAATTTGATTTTGTAATTAGTCTAAAGAACTCAAATCAGTGTTGGAGTATATATTTTGAATCTTTTATAAAGTAACTTGAACGCACAAGAAAATTAATAGAAACAATGTTCCCTTTGTTTTTCATAGATATCTTCTTTTGATGCCTTTAAAAACTGGTATTTCGTCAGAGTGGTAACTGAGAATTTCAAGTATTTTACCATACTAAAGCTTAATAAAATATATTCACCAAAGGGCGAACATTAGGAAGTTTGTAATGTTATTTTTTCCAAAGGTACTGTTTCCAAAAGTGAAGCTAGTAACTTATGTTTTTACTAGGGTTTTAGTAGTTGGTAAGTGTCTAGACATGTAGAAAAAAACTAATTAAGAAAAAGAAAGTCACAATGACTTAGGTTAAAGAGCAATTTAATAATCAATATGATTCTTAATGGGAAACCAATGAAGCAGTGGGAGAAGAGAGCTGATTAGTGTTCTGGGCTCAGACTACTAAAGAACAGTAAGCATTTGCAAACATGTCAGCTGCAAAAAGGTTAATCAACAAAGTATTCTATAAATTCTAGAACTTGAAGGAAATACATGCATTGAAAACAAAGGGACTGCACCTTTAATTTGATAAAAGAAAATAAAGTAATACTTAAAACATAATATTACAGATGTTGAAAGCTTTAAAGTTTTGAGATTTCTGAAGTTCTGGAAAACAACTTTTATACTTTATCCTTGAATTAATTTTTTGGCGTAAGGAAGGGAATACCAGTATAATAATATTATTAATATTCACTCAGAGAAATATTTTGAGAGACCATGCCAGACTATGCTCTGGGCATATAACAGTTAACAGAACAGAAGTTTCTTTGCTCCTGGACCTTATAGCCTTGTATAAATATTAACGACCTTTTTAGTTTCATATGATATAATGAATAACTATAAGCAAGCATTATTTAGATGTTTATTTCATGGAGAATGATGTTTTAGAATGAGAATGCCAGCCAATCAACCTGGCATTGGTCTTGATATTATATGCACCTATTATAGAAAATATATCTACAATTTTTTATTACCTCAAGTATAATGCTTAGTTTATGAGATTACTTAAAGGGGTTTCATCCTTAGTTGCATTTATGGAGTGTTAGTTAAAATGAAAGCTTGCTACTTTTCAATGCATTCTAGGACAATCATAGATTCACAGCCTGATAGTGTTTTAAATACACAACCTTTAAAACCATGAAGTCCCTGTAAGCCAGAAGTAGGTTCCTGGTATGTGTTAGTGAACAGTCTCATGGGAAATGGAAAATCTTTATGGGAAGAAGGTTGTGTGTGTGTTTTTGTTAGTGAGGAGAAAATATCTGTAAATGAGGGGAAAATTCCAAGCAGTTCCTGGAATCAGTTACTACCTCCTCAGGGAGCCAATGATGAGCTCAACTGGGCTGAGAAAAATCTGTGCAGATGTCAGCACCGACTGCATTTCAGCCTCAAGCCCTGCCAAAGGCCTCCCTACCTTAGAAAGGACAATTGAAGAGCACAAGGTACAGACTCCAGTTGAACCCCATGTGCATATTAATTCTCTGCCTGCACCTGGGTAGGTAAAGCACAGTCAGGATTAGAGAAATCAAATGTATTCAGCAGAGGAGAGTTGCAGAACAGAAAAACAGCAGACATGTCCTTCCAGCTTAAACATAGGAGAAATAAATCCAGCTTCTAGTCTTGAGGAGATGGAACATTGTGGAGGTTTATAATCAGATGTCCTTATCTGATTATTGCAACCAAATAATGTAATCCAACAGTCAGTTCAGTGAAGAAAGCCACTGGATGGTTGGGCTATGTCAAATTTCTTGGCCTTTACAGATTTGTGTCTGTGCCAGTTTTTTTTGAGCAGAAGTAGGCCTAGTTGGTTGTGTTTTTTTTTTTAAAAACTTTCAAATTACTTATTTCAAACCTAGGCACTGGATTCTCTGAACTATGGGAGTCCTCCTTTGCTGGCTCCTTAATCTCTACAGAGATCTTTGTTGCAATGTAAATTGCAGTTAGAAAAGTTTATCAGATCTGCTTAACCAACAATTAATTGGTAGTGTAGTATAGGGTGAATGAGGTGGGGTGGGGTGACTAGGAATACTTACATTTACTAGAAGATGTGTGAATTGGTACAACCTAAAGTATGATAATTTGGCATTTTTTTTTTAGAATTAGAATTTAGAAATGCACATATTTTTTGACTTTACGATTCCAAGTTTAAGAATTTATCTTATAGACACATTTTCACATGGCTGAAATTATATGTCCTAGATATTTGTTACATGATTGTTTTAGTAGCAAAAAATGCAAACAAGTTAAATCCTTATCAATAGAGGACTGGGATTAAAATAAGTATATACTACATTCAAACAGACATACCGTGTAGTTTTCAAAAGCAAGAGACAGTTTTCTCTGACTTTATCAGGAAAGCAGCGAAATATATTAAATGAAACAAACAATATAGTGTGCTCTTGCACTCTGTGTATCATACTGCCGTGTGTGTGTTTGTGTGTGTGTGTGTGTGAGAACAATGGTGAGTGGTGACCTCAGGACAGGATCTGGGTAATTTAGGAAAGGTGTGACAAGAGGTTTATTTTTCATCAAATGCTTTCTTATATCTTTTGTGTTTTTAGTATGTATTTGTTTTACCTGTTCTAAAAAAGAAACCATGCTTTGAGGTCTAGTAAAGTTAGAAGAGCACATATATATCTTTTTTATAGCATGTTCTGTTTTTCCTCTATCACATTTATCCTAATGCATATTGGGTGTGTTTTTGAATTTTTTTCAAGAACTAATTATCAAAAATTAGTCTCAAGCATAATTATAATAACCCCATATGAACCCATCACCCAACTTCAAACATTAGCAAGTCGTGTCTGATCTTGCTTCATCTGTATTTGTTCCTCCCAGTTATTTTGAAAGAAACCGGAAACACCATATTATCTCATACATTTATTCTTTAAAAGATTAGGGCAGTCTTGTCTTTGTTAACAGAATTGACTAGATTAAAAGTTATCTGTCTAGTGCAATCTTACTTTTAATTAGAACTGATACACATTTAGAATGTGTCTGAAAGAACCATCTGGTTTGGATAGGTCTTCTGTAATCTTGTAATAGTGAAATTTCATAACTTTGGTTTTTAAGATATACTGCATTATAAAACACAACCAGACTAAATGTAATTTTAGGAGCCTATAGTTAAAAAAAAAAAACATAGCAAAAAGGGTGAATGGGTGATGTTGAGAAAGAGAAGAGGGTAAACAGTCAACATTCTGTCCTTGAAGAATTGAAAGATCATAGCTTAAACTGAATATGAATGTGTTTTAGCAAAAGAAGCAAAGAAAAAGCTATTGGAGAAACAAAGGAGGAGAGGTATTTTGACTGCTTGATTTTTATTTAATCTGAGAATAAGTGATCAAGGATGGTGATTCTGTTATGCATTAATTTCATTCTGGAAGGAACATAGAGTGAATCACAGAAGATTTCAGTTAAATCTTGGACTATGAAAGTGTGAATATTTAAAGTGTGAATATTTATAATGATGATATAGAGTTCCCAGCCTTACTGAAATTAATCTTGTTGTGGCAGTATAATTGAGTCACTGACATTTTCAGTGCTAAAATGCATCAGATATAAATTGTAAGGAAGACAATTAGGACCATAATGAGAACATATTTTCCCTGATTTGTTTATCTTTTCTTTCATTTCTCCCAGGGTAAATGGGAAACTGGTAGCCTTGAAAGTGATCAGGCTGCAAGAAGAGGAAGGCACACCTTTTACAGCTATCAGGGAAGGTAAGCATTTTTTTTTTTGTTATCTTTTAAATTTCTAGGATTCTGTAATTGTTTATTACATGCCTTTGAACATGTTTATTTTCATAATTTATGTTTATGTGTAAACTGGGTTTTAAAAAATACTATCTCCTGAAATCACATCAAGTCATGTTAAATGAAATAAGACTATTGTGCTAGATACTTAGGTATGGAGGTAAAATGTTCTGTGTATTCATGGTGAGGTTATCACTAAGTGACAGTGGAATGTTGTATGTAAGGTGTTTCTTTTTACAAAGTTCCTAAGATGCATAATAAGGTAACTTTATTCTCTATTCTTGACTTTCAGGGGAAATTTCTTAGAAATGGGGAAGGATAGGTCATGCTATTTTATTAAATATTTATATTTCTTCACTGTTTCTTTGTTTCTGTCCTTTACTATATTTTTTTATTGTTTTTTGTTATTCATTTATGGATGCTCTTTATATCTTAGGGTTATTTATGTTATCACATTCTATTTTGTCATTTCTATGTTATTTCAAAAGAAACAAAAATTTCTTTTATAATATTACTATTTGTTACACGCAGTCTTTCAACTTTATGAAATTAAATTGGTCTATCTTTTACTTTATTGCTTTCTGCATGAAAGTGTTCCTCTGCTGTTATTAGTGTTAGTTTTCATTAGCATTTTCTGCTCAGTTTCAGGACTTTTAGTATTAATAGCTTTGCTTCTTTTTTTTTTTTTTTTTAAAGATTTATTTATTTATGCATACAAGCACTGGGGCACAGGCCAGAGGTGTGGGGGGGTGAGAGGATTCACCACAGAGA
>JAGFMF010012082.1:640102-659419 GCA_019455555.1 Galemys pyrenaicus | reverse complement strand
TCCCCCCCCGGCCGGCAGCAGGGATCGAACTCGTGTTGCAGTGGCTGCGATTTGCTTCGTAGTGCGTTGCTTAACCCACTGCGCCACCAGGGGAGGCCCTTAATAGCTTTACTTCTACTACATTTTGAAAAGTACAAATTTTCTTTACATAAGACTAGTTTAGTTTTGCTTTGAAGGAATCCCACTACTTTTTATCCTGATCTATAACAAGATAAATATCAGTGAATTACTACAACAATATAATTAAGGTAAATGCAGTTTGTCACTGGTGTGATTTATTTCCCACTTCTATCTTTATGAGTTACTCAATATTTTGAGAAGTCTCTTTTCTACTTTCACTTTCTTATCTCTCGTTCTCCTTCACTCTAGTTTAGTGTGCGTCATTCTTATATAGCTGAAAATATTCTTTAGCAATTCATCAAGGTCTATTTTTTGGCCAAATCAAATAGATGCCTCTCTGTTTTATTTTTATTTATTTATTTTTTTCATTGTTCGCATCCATTTAATTTATTTTTTTTATTTATATATTTTTTTAAATTTACATATATTTGACATCAGTTGTAATCCCCATGTATTCCCTGTCACCATATCACCAGTGCACCATCACCTCAGTCCCCCGTGCTCCTGTCTGCCCTCAACCTCCCTCTTCCCTCTCCACCAAGTGTCCCCAATTTGTCCTTGTCTTTTCATTTTTGGTTTTTGTGTCTTTATTGTTGTTGTTATTATTATTATTGTTCTTATTCCTTTCCTTGATCCTTATTTGGTTCCCTTATATTCCTCCTAGGGGAGGAACCATATGGTATTTTTGTTTTGCCTTCTGACTTACTTCGCTAAGCATGATCCCTTCCAGTTCCATCCATGTTCCTATGAATGCATCTAGTTTTTCATTTTTGACTGCTGAGTAGTATTCTATCGTGTATATGTACCACAGCTTCCCGATCCACTCATCTGTTTTTGGGCATTTAGGTTGTTTCCAGGTCTTACCTATTGTGAAGAGTGCTGCTATAAACATAGGGGTGCAGTCTTCTATTTATTTCCTTTATGGTTCATATTGGAATCTAAACTGATTGATTTTCACTCTTCTCTACTAGTATATAACCTTAGTAAAGTCAGCAACCTTATCTGATTATTCACTGCTAAGTATTCAACATCGAGCATGGTAGTCAACCTACAATATTTATTGAGTAACTTAAGGAGAGTCATTGAGCAAAAATACTAGACATGGATTCTGCCCTTCAGATATCTGCATTTCAGGTAGGAGACAGAACATGCAGATAATGAATAATTGTGGAATAATATAAAGTGGTATATCAATACTAAATTATTTCTAAAAAATTCTAAATTCTGAAGAAATTCCTCCATTAGTCAAGGGAGGTAAGTTGTCAACTAGGTCTTGAATTAGGCACAAGAGACATAAAAAGTAAACATTTGATCGGGGAGAAGTTGCATTCCAGAGAGGCGTAGGGAAGAAACTAAGACCAGAAAGTTCGATGACTTTGCCAAGTAGAGAATGGCACAGTTCTCAGTTGTGGAAAGTGGGGTGGTTATTACTCCATATAGAGTGTTTTTGTTGTCACAATGACTTGACAGTGTAGCTGGATTTAGTGGGAAGGAGCTAGTATCCTGCAGTATATGGGGTACTAATTCAGAGGAGGCCGAGCTACAGGCAGTGGCCTACTTCCAGATACTGATATTTGAACATAGCCACTTCCATTCATTTATGTGTGGTCTAAAGCTGCTTTCTTAGAATCCAGTTGTTGTGACAGTGTCTGGTTCATGATCCCTAAAGTATATAATGTCTGTCCCTTTACAAAGTTTCACAGCCCCTCTTTATGCAAAGAGCAACTATTTCATGTCTCATAAGCCTTCTGAATGTCCTTCTGAATATTGCAGGTGGACAAAATAAACTATATTGGTCTTAGGGTTATAATCAAACTATTTCACTCATAAACATAAAGAAAAGTATACTCTTCACAGATTTAATCATGGTATCAACTAACGGAAAATTCTATTTTGTTTTGTTTAAAACCTTACTAAAACTTGTTCACCATTTTGGAAAATCTTATCTCTAATGGCAAGCCTACTTACGCTCTGTAAGTCTTGAAAATAACACTCCAGGTCAGCCAATATCTGTAATGACTATATTCATTCTGATTCTATATATAGATGTGGGCTCCATGCCTCATATCTCTTAGTGTAGTTGTACTTAACTATATATTTGAAAACATTTTTTATTATAAGTAGCTTTTTATTTCTTTTTGTATTTCAATCAGGTATATATATGTATGTATATATATATGAAATCATATATGACACTTAAGATAACATGCATAGATCCTATTGTCTGTAAATTTTATTTCAGGGTACTGAAGGCATCTTTATAAAGTACTTATTATATAAAAAAGGTTTATATTTGATGGGATTGAAAGCTACTGGCTGAAATTAGCAGTGAGTTCCTAGTGAGTTGTTATGAGAGATAAGGTTAAGAGTGCTGCTGAATTTATTTTTAGTAGACCCTTGTGTGAGGGAGTAGCAGAGAAACAAAGAGATACCAGACCAAGAGGGACACAGGAGGAGAATGAAAGGAACAGCAGGGATGCTCCCTAGCACATGGAGTGTGCTCAAGAATTAAGCAATCTACTCTTGCTCTTGGTGCCAGCTCAGGATCAGAGTTAAAAGAGAGTTTATATTAATATTGAAGGGTCCAGCTATGACAACTTGGTCCATCAGTAAGAAATTCAAAAGAAGAAGCAAGTAGGCCAAATGGAAGTTGTCGATAGCCATCTGTGCATTCTGGCTGGCTTGACACAAGTCCCTAGTTCACATTCTAAGCTTTGATTTAAATGTAGGAACTGGTTCTGGTATGCAGTAGTTTTTTAAAATCCAGGGCACTTAGCTGGGACCTTGTTTTATGGGTTAGAGAGCCTCTGAAATCTTTAATTGAGTGTATTTGGAAGATAAATTTGATGTCATGGTATGATATAGATTAGATAAACTAGCCGATAAATAAATCATACAAAGTAGTGCTGATCTGAAATTATGAGGACCCTGGTTTATTAGAAAGCAGTGATGATAAATGATGTTTGGCAAAAGACAATGTCAGAGCTAGGCAAATATTGATTATATTTGATTTGAGAGAGAAGTATCAATCTTTTTGAGTTTGAATGAGTGAAAAAATATGCCAGAGAGAAAGTTTGTGATTGCAGGAACAATTGCTTTTAACACTTTACAATTTGAAAAGGGCTGTTAGACAACTTAATCTTCACATTAGTTTTTTGAATATTTTTTATTTATTTCATAGAATATATATTATAAATCGGGGTTGAGGCTTAGAGAGGTCAGATGACTAAAGAGTTGCATCTTGTACCTAGTCTGTCTTAGATCCTAAAATGATACATTAATTTGCAGTGTACTGGGTTTTAAACATTTTGTGTTCATCAGATATCTATGTGAACATGTATTGGTGATACGGGAGTATAGCTCATAAATGAGCTTAGCATGGTCTTTAAGCTGAACAAGACTGATTTTGGTGGGAGAGACCTTTGAGTAAGAACAGGGAGTTAGGTTGTAAGGTAAATTACTGAGGTGGGAAACCCTGTGGATATTAGCGTGTAAAAAGCTGTGTTTTTATCCTGACTGTTTTTATCACCATATAAGGCACATTGCCCATATTATCTTGTTAGGGCATCATAACCAAGAACCACTGACTGCCTGGCCAAACAGAAATTTATTGTCTCATACTTCTGAAAGGTCAAGGTATCAGGGCCCTCCTTCTGAGCACCTTGAGGGGAGGATGTGTTTCAGGCTTCTTAGATGGCCATCTTCTCCCTATGTCTTCACATGTCCTCCCCCATACCCTCGAACCTGTCTGTGCACAAATTTCCTTTTCTTATAAATACACCAGCCATATTGGAATAGGGACCACCTTTGTGACCTCACTTTAACTTAATTACCTTTGATAAAGCCCTATGTGTGGTAACATTTTTTTTTTTTTAAAGACCCATCTATTCATGCACACAAGAGCTGGAGCACAGGCCAGAGTAGCAGGAGGTTAGAGGATTTACCAAAGACAGAGTGGGGAGCAGAAGACGCAGGTCAGGCAGGAGTGGTTGCTGCACCATATTTTCCCTCTCTTGCTGGGGATCGAACTTGCGCCGCTGGGCCATGGATGCTTCACAGTGCGGCGCTCAACCCGCTGTGCCACCAGGGAGGTCCCTGTGGTCACATACTGTGATGCTGGATTAGGATTTAAACACTTGAATTTTGGGAGCACAGTTCAGGCCATAACACCAGCTATTGGCTTTGGGGCTCAGTAACTCTACTTACAGAAAGCAGGTGTTGGATTGTACCACCTCTTAGGAACCAGCTTCCTCTTCATTATGGTTTTGATTTTCCAGGAAGTCTTTGAATTCAATTTTGAATGCTGTCGAGATCAGAGAATGACAGAGTTGTTGAGGCCTGGAGGAACAGGTTACAAAAAACGCTGTATTTCATTTGAATAATTTTTGAGGTTTTCCTAATAAAAGGTAACCTTGAGTGATTTTCAGTGAACATGAATGATGCTGTAGGAAGGAGAAGAACAAAACTCTGAGTCAGTTTGGGTTATTTGGTTCTCTCTTGCTTTCACATTTCTGCCTCCCAAGTCTTGTTTTTGTGCTATTTACATGTAGAAGCAAAAGCTATCACCATTGTTCAGTTTTTCTCCCTTTTGCTATTAATACTTCTGGAAGCCCATGCTGGATAACTCCTCTGTGTACCTACTGGGAGGGATTGAAATATTTAGGAAGAAGGTGAGAGATGTGGAATCTGTTCATTTCCACATTGATGAGGGAGTAACATGACTTGTTCAATTGAGATGAAGCACTTAAATTTGAATTTACCCCTTTTTTGCTGTTTTGGTCAATTTCCTCATTCACAAAATGTCAACAGCAGGAATTTTTTAAAGTAGGAAACCACTATGCAGAGAAAAGTAGTTTTCAAGTGGCTGCTTGCCACTTATCCGCTTACCAGGGAATTTAGATTTTAACACATAATTTTCACCTAAAGTGGAAATACTTGTAAGTAACCCTAATCTTGGCTAGATTTATGTCCAAAGACAGACTTTGAATTTTATCTCAAAGAGTTAGAGTACTTAATGGTTTAATTCAGGTTCAGGTGCTTTGAAGCTCATTCTATCTTTGATGGCAGCTTAAAGAAATTAAGTAGCACTGCTGAAGGCCAGCTTTTCTATTTTAATTGAAAATTTTTGTATGATATTCTCATGGTTTTTGATGGTACTGCTAAAGGATCAGAAGATACAGGAACGTTTAAAAGGGACCAAATGAAAGTCTTAGGATAGCCCATCTAAATGGGCTTTATAGTCATTATAAAATGACTTCAACATATGTATGGTCTTACTCTGTAATACATTGTAGATGTTCAAATGCTTTAAAAAAAAAACAAACACAAAACTTAAGATTTTCTGAGATAAGGAGTGAAAGTGAATTAGCCAGTTGTCTCATTTTGTGGATTCCTGACCATTTATTGATTTTATCATGTGAGAGTTATGCTTATAGAGAAATCTAGATACTCTAATAGAGAACAGTTTAAAATTATAATAGTAAGAATATCCATAAATAATATTTAGTGTGTGTTAATTTACTACATACACATCTGGAGCCTGATTTCAGATCTGGAGGGATTTCTAATAAAACCCTCTATGGAATACATTATGATTATGTCTGTTTTATGGTGAGAAAGGTAGGCATGGAGAAGTTACGTCATTCACCCCAGGTCACAGCTAGCATGTGTTAGAACAGCAGTGGCCTCTGGGCATTCTCATTCCTGAGCTCACTCTTAGACATCCTAGGAGAATAGAGAAAAGCAGAAAACCTGAACTTATGTTGCACTTTTGTTTCATGCAGACTGTAGTAGTGTTGCCATCAAATTATAGTTAGCAAAAGGGATAGATGGAGAGGGGATGGAGAGAAAAAACTTACTTTTAATGGTGAATGTGCATTGTTCAATCAAGCCTGGGAGAGGATAACGTCCATATGTAATAGGAAGGAGTGAGAAACAGAAAGAAGGAAGAAATAGGCTCATTGATGTAGGCAGGTGTTGTAGTAAACATGTGGAAGAAAAAGAAAGCCAGGGCGGAACTCCTTAAATGGATTCTGCAAAACACACACACGCCTGAAGAGGTCCGTGCATATTGTCCACCTTTTCGCGTTCTTCCTTTCTGCACCCTTTTCCAGAAATTGGATCTTTGGTTCATTTCTCAGTTCACTTACCCTAGTAGTCATTCTACTTAAGTTGTTGGGAATCATTTTGGGTTTCTATTAAAATTGAGATATCCAGGAAGGAAGAGGTGGAAAAAGATTAAAGAGGAGATTAAGTAATCAATTCAGTAGCTAATTAATATTTGTTGCCTCTTTTTCTCTGCTCTCTTTCTTGTCCTGTCATATTCCTTTGCACAGTACTTTTTTTCAATATGCATGGCATATTTATTTTCTTAAATTAACATCAAAAATCTCTTTGTTTACTGTCACATTTGGGTGTTCTAGCATTCAGGGGGCCTTACTTTAATGTCGAGTTTGAAGATACAGGATACTAAATCCTGTTAGTGGTCATGACATTGGCCATAAATTAATTACTATTCATAATTTGTATCCTTTGACTATCTCCATGTTACTAGACATGCCATAACTTGCAGCAGAATAACATCATAGCTTCTCCTAATCAAGTGGATTACATTTTTATAAAGCAATTTAGAGTAAATTTTGATAGCTATTCTCACAATAAGCAGCTTCTGTTTATATTATGGATTTCCATTACTTTTTAAAAATTAGTCAAGAAATTTTGAAGGTAGAATATATCATCTTTGGAAGAAATACTTCAGTTAAGGCACCCCAGTTAAAATCCTCAGAGAGCTGTTTATTAGCAAATTGTTTGACACAGGACTTTTTTTTAGGCCTCAATTTCCTCATCTGTAGTTTGGAGATATTTATGCCTATATATAACATTGGATTCTTGTGGGAATTAAGTACAGGTAGCATTTTAAAAAGTATAGCACAGTGGGTACTGAAAAAGTCACAGAAATTTTTAGGTATAAATGCCTTCAGATTAGAACTACTACAGTTACACAGTTCTTCTAAAAGTTGTTTTAAATCTCAATGTATCATAGCTCAGTTTATATTTATAATAAAGTAGTTCTATTTATATATCCAAATATAGTTTTAAATATACTTCCAAATAAAGTAGGATGAAATTTAATAAAACTTTTTACAAATAAAGGCAAGTCAGTTACTTGATTAACAAAAGTGAATGGCATGAAAAAGAAAATTTGATTTTCATAGTTTTTAGAGTCACATGCTAACAGCTTGTAATTTTTTTTTTTTGTTGTTGATAAGAATTGGCAGACACCCATCAATTTACTGAGACTTACAAAGAATAATAATTCAGGCAATTTACATAAGCTTACTTTGAATCAAAGTCTAGACTCATGGATTTTTATCTTTCATTTACACAAAATTTTTGTCTGTCAGTTGTCAACTGCTTTGAAGCAATTCATGTTATTTTTTTCATTGACAGGCATAAAAGCTTATTATTAGAGGTTTTAAAAGAAATATCTTAAACACAGTAAGATGTACTTCATATTACAGCGTATGTGTATGGAGAATACTGATGCTGCTATTATAGATTATTTATCCAGGCGAGGATTCATGCAGCTGCTGTTATTTTAATCATGTAGTGCAACCTTTCCTAAAATCATATAGTTCAACCCTTTGATTGCAAAGATGAAGACAGTAAAGTTAACCCACTTGTTCACGAGCACATGGCTAGTAGTTTACAAACTTCATTATGCATGTTGAGTAGCTATCTTGACAGGCACTTTTCTGGGTCACAGGTAGAAGCACTAGGTAGAACACATCTATGTGTGACCTTGGGTGAAAATCTCAGATGTTAGCTTTTTTTTTTTTTTTAAATGTATTGTTTTGTATTGAGGTGACTTTAGTTTACAACTATGAATTTAGGGCTATAGGTGTACACCTCTTCAAATGTGTGTATCACACCCTATGTCTCTACAAAAGCACCAATAAGCAAAGGCAAAAAAAAAAGTAAAAAAACAAAACAAAGGAGACAATATCATACTGAAAAAGCTTCTGCATAGCCAAATGAATGATTATTAAAGTGAAAAGACACCCTACAGAATGGGGGAAGATATTTGCACATCATATGTCTGACAAAGGGTTAGTATCCAGGATCTACAAATACTCATACAACTCAACAAAAACAAACCCAAGCAAAAAATGGGCAAAAGAGCTAAATATGCACTTCTTCAAAGAAGGCATATGGGTGGCCAACAGGTACATGGTCACCATCCTTTATTATCAGGGAACTGTAGATCTCAGCTTCTTAGTTACTAAAATAGAAAATAATAGTATCACCTTTCCTCATAATGCTGAAATATCAAATTAGATCCTGAACTTGGAAATACCAAGTATGACCCCTAATTTAGGCTCAACTGATGTGTTATCCAAGTTGCACCACCATATAAACAACTGCCAATGAATATCAGACCTCAAGCTTAACATGTTGAGATTGATCTTTCTCTTCCCCTACCCATAACTGCCCCATCTTGTAAATCCCTTTTAATTATTGACTTTGTAACTACCCAGTTACTGAAGCCAAAATCCTTCAAGTCATTTTAACTGCTTCCTTCCCCTTCAGACTCCATCTTCAATCAAACACTGAGCCTCTCTCTTAAGACCTTCCCAAATACCTTCATCTCCTTTCTCTCCCTACTGCCAGTCCTTATTATAGGCCCTCATAATTTGTTGCCTGCAAGTATTCGATACTTTCATTCCTCTACACCATTTTTATGACCTGAATTGAAAATAGGGGGATTCAGTAAGAACATCCTCATCAGGTAGGCAGTGAACATATCCTCTAATCAGAACATTAAATAATCCATACCTACAGAAATTTATACCTCTCTCTAAGAAAACACCCTTATATACTGGCATTTGAGAGACTGTGAGGATATAAACACCTGGTCAACCAACTCTCCTCACTCTATAACAAAGCCCATCAGACAACATTCTCAAGCACTTAGAGCTCCCAGATAGTATAGTCTTGGTTCTTAAATATGACGATTATGATCTCCAGGCTGTTGAAGGTGCTTTTAATAATAAAAAGAACAAAACAGACAAGTAGAAAAAAATGCAACAGGAATTCAAAGGAATTATATCACTTATTTTGAGAGATGAGAGATGATAAATATTCTGAATCTTATGGGAGTTTTTGTTTGCTTTTTTTTTATTAAAATATTTTAAAATTTACATATACTTGCCATTAATTGTAATCCCCATGTATTCCCCATCACCATCTCACCAGTGCACCATCACCTCAGTCCCTCGTGCTCCCATCTGCCCTCAACCCTCCCCCGCCCCTCCCCACCAGGTGTCCCCAGTTGTTTGTTTTATTTTTACATTTACGATTGAAATCTTCCCCTGAATTTTCAGTTCCAATTAATGCATTTTTAGTTCCAAGAAATCTTCATGTTTTCTCTACTGTTTGTATTTAGTAGCCTCATGTTTTTTAATGAATGCAATATTCCAACATCCCTATGAGGTTAGTAGAATTTTTCCTCATTTTACAGATAAGGAACCTGAAGACCACAAAGCTTGGGGTGGTGAAAGGACAGAATAGATAGAAGGTATTAAATGATGATGTTGAACTAGATCTTCGGTGGTTGGCATGGTGTACTATGTACATTTATGAGTGTGAAGCTGAACTCCTGAAATAGTGTTGTAAACCAAAGTTACTTCAGTTAAAAAAAACCAAATATTAAATTGCGATATGACCTAACAGTTCTTCTGAGTATCATCTTCCTGAAAGAAAAACATACCCTACACAGACATGTACTTAAAAGTTCTTCATGCCAGCATTCAGAATAGCCCAAATCAGAAACAATCTAAATATCCATCAACTATTGAATTGAAAACAAATCTCAAATTTCCATACAATAAAAAGGAGCTAACTGCTGATAACATGCTTCCTCATTGATATTGAAAAAAATATGCTAAACTACAAGCCTGTGGGTCCCCCTGGGTGGCACAGCGGGTTAAGCGCTGATGCACTGTGAAAGCATCCAAGATCCCTGGCCAGGAAGTTGACCCACACAGCAGCAGATCTCTCCTGCCTTGCCCGCTCCTCCCTTCAGCAGTGTAATTTCAGTTGATCTGCCTGTTCTGCTCTCCACTCTGTCTCTGGTGAATCTTCTCACCTACAGTGACCCTGGCCCATACCCTAGCTCTTGTATGCAAAAGTAAGTAAATCTTTTTTTAAAAAAATAAACTACAAGCCTGGTTGTATATACATAACATTTCTAGAAAAGGAATTTCTAGAGACAAAAAACAGATTAGTGGTTGCCTGGGAGTGGAGTTGGGAGTTGGTATTGACTTTAAATTGTCACAACTTTTGGGAGAAATGAAACTGATGGCAGTGCTAATTGTCCTAGGATTGGACAGATTGTGTTGGTGAATTTAACAATAGGTAAATTATACTTCAATAAAGTTGTTTAACAAAATGTGACTAATCTTGGTATAATATTAATAATATTTTATCTCAAGAATACAAAAAAATCCTAGTTATAAAAATCACTGTAGAAATCAATGGACTTTACTTAGAGTTTATTTTATGGTTTGTGAATTATACCTCAATTAAATTTTCTGCCAGTTTTATTTAACATATTATAGACTTAACTTATAATAGGTGATGTTAACTTTAGTTAACTCCAATGATTATTAAATCTTCACTAATATAAATTAATCATTAAATTATTAAATCTATGAAATTTTTGTGTTTTTTTCAGTTTCTCTAAATTTACACTACTTTTATCAGAAGCAAATCTGTTTTGCTAAATATAAAAATTGATACCTCCTATTTGCTAAATATAAAAACTGATACTTCCTATATTAGTGAAGAGACTGTTATTGATGGAATTATTAGGTTAGCATTACAAAAAACTGGTGAGGGGAAGTAGTGAGGTGAAATTGTTAGTAAGTCAAAGAGCCTTTAAAAACAATGATAGTAGAAGTGGCACCTAGAACTGCAGTCATCTGGTAGAAGGCAGATTCTGAGGGTCTCCCTTTGGTGCTCCCTAGCCTTCCCTGTCATTAAAAGAAATATCAGCTCCATTTCACACTAGAACTTAAAAAAATAAAGAGTTCCTCTCATTTGGTAGAAATGAAGTCTTGTAGTTGACAACACTAACATCAGTGGTATTATAGCCTCTGTCATTGCAGGAAGGCAGGGGACAGGGGTAGGGTCACCTCTGTGTGCTTGATAGACCCACCCTAAACACTTGGAGGAATGAGAGATATCCTGTAAAGCTGCACTGAAGAACCTTTTTGAAGTCATATGCCATTGCTGTCAGTTTTTGACAAACAGCTTTAATCACAACATAACTTGTTCAGTGAGATTTACAAGCTAATACTAGCAAAAAATTACAGATAGCTTATGCAGTCAAGGGGCTGATTGTAAATTGCAGTTAACACGTTGAACTTTTATGATTCCATAGTGGAGAAGCTGCCAGGGAAGTTATATCTCCTCTATGGAATGTCCCTTGCCCCTCCCAAAGCAGTCTTCCCAAACTCCACCCCCCACCCCCCCACCTCCAACTCTGCTTTTATCACTTCTCAAGATGCTCGCTCTCTTCCTGAACTCTTTTTTGGTTTTCTCAGAGGTAATCTTTTTTTGCTTTTGTGCTCCTTTTGTTCGATCACTTTCTCATTATTATTTTTTGTTTCACTTGTATACTTTTAACAGTTTCTGCATTATGTTTTATGATACGGCCTTTTCTTTTCATTTCTAACTTGATAGCTTCTTGAGCTTTTATATTCTGAGAGTTGTGGTATAAGGCAAGCATTGACTAGTTATAGCGTAGCTCTTTCCTTACTGCCACCAAAATGAAAATAACCCAGAGTCCAATTATTGCTTTAATGAAATTGAAACAGTAATGAAAGGGATAATTGTATTTTTTGGATTAAAAAGGTAACAGATCTCTGATGTGATGTTGGAAGAGATGAGGTTTAGGCTGAAATTGAAAGGATAGTCTCTTTGTTCATTTGGGTTAGTATAACAAAATGCCACAGATTGAGTGCCTCAAAAACAAACAGCAATTTATTTGCTCATGGTCCTGGAAGCTGGAGTGTGAGGTCAAGATGCCAAGATGGTTGAGTCAAGACTCTCTTCTAGGTTGCAGACTTCTTGCATCCTCAAGTGGTGGGAGAGACTACAGAGCTCTCTTTAAAGATTATTAATCCCATTCATGAGGGCAGTGCCCTTATGACTTAATTATCTCCCAGAAGCTCCAACTAGTAACCACCTTTGGGGGCTAGGATTAGAACATATGAATTTGGGGAGAGGAAGTACATAAAACATTCAAGCCATAGCAGATGGGCAGGGTTCACATAAGGAGAAATGAGCCAAGAAAGGCATTCCTGCTGGGGCAGCTGGCTTAAAGTCAAAGTAAAAAATGTCACTTCCTTCACCATGAAACACCATTACTAATTTGACTGGCATAAAGGACATTAAGTCTCTTGATAGTGGGTGAGTGGTTATTCCTAAATGTTTTCTCATGAAAACTAGCTGCGCTTGTATTCACTGTTATTCTAAAAAGATAATTTGATCATTGTTCTGTGCAAAACCTTCATTCCTCAGACTTTTTTTTTTTTTTTTTTACTTTCCCATTTGTTAAGAATTTCATTGTTGATGTAAGATCATTAATATGGCTATGGCATCTGGAATAATCGGAGAGATAAAATCCCAGGAGACCCTGTGATCTATAAGGGAATATCAGGAAGCCTGGAGAAGAGGAGATAGGAGAAGACATTGAAAAGGAAGAATGTGTGTAGTGTAGGTGAGGGGATTACTATAGTGCCTTAAGCAAGACTGAGTGTGAAATTGATAGAACCACTTACAGAAACAGAGGACCGAAGGGCCAGAGTTTTACGGCCTAAGTATCAAATTGATATTGCATATGCTCAACTTTAGGTCATAGCAGTTTACCTCAGAGAAATCACTGAAGCATAGGCTTTAGAACCGAAAAAAGCTTTAATGATTAAGTATTCTGGTCTCTCCACTTTACAAGAGTTCACAGTAGGTCGTTTGAACTGTGACAATCAGGAGAATTTAGGCCTGTGAAAGTCTTAGTCACTGTAGAGAAGGTTGTTGGAGATCTGGCAGTGAATCACATCTTTAACAAGTGGTTCTTACTGCAGATTACATCTGATCTTGGTGGGAAGTGCCAAAAAAATACATCGTTTGGGTTCCCTATATTTCTCGTTTTCTTCTGACATCTTGGAATGTGGTGGAACTCTTCAAAAGACCATCACATAATTCTTATTTTAATTTTTAAGTAGCAAATTAATAGCATATGTGGAAAAAATGCACCATGTGGTTTTTAGTGGGAAATGTTTAGAAGGATAAGGTTAAAGAAACTTTAGTGTGGGACATTTACAATTTTTGGATACTTGCCATCCTACTCAAATCCCTGAGTACACTCACAAGAATTGAATTGATAATAGTACTTTTAAAAAGCCCTAACAGTTTGAACAGGACCCAAGAAAAAGAATTCAAGGAAATAATAAGCAAGAACTTGGCAGTGGTTTCACGTCCTGTGAGCTGATACTCTTTCCTTCTGTCCTAAAGTTTAGGGCTAGTGAGGGCAGGAACCAGCAGCAGGGGTGAGTTTTAAAGATGATAACTTGATTTCACATAAGTATTTATGATTATGAAATTTTCTTAATGAACATTGGGGCTTAAACTCTTCTGTGGGGATGCCTTTTTTGGACAGCATTTGGAGCAGTTTTCATGTGGGCAGCTGGATGGTGGGATTTGCTTAAGCTGATTGGGGTAATATTTTTTAAAGTTCTAAAAAGTCAGATAAAGAAGATTACCTATGATTTCACTTATCTGTGGAAGCTAAAGGAACAGAACAAAAGTAAAATCTTAGATCATAAGAACAAAATGATGTTTCCCAGAGAGAAAAGGGGAAGGAAGGTGGGTAAAAGCAATCAAGTTGTATGGTGATGGGTGACAGGTTTTAGGTGGTGACAACAGTGTAATGTCAATATATACAGATGTCAAATCATAATGCTGTCTATCTGAAACCTATATAATATCTTAAGCCAATGTTACTTCAGTAAACAAATTAAAAATTAAGATAAGTCCTGAATGTGTCATTTAATGAAAGGTTCTGTGACATTGCTTTTTAAGTAACTTTAATTCTGCTGAGATTGCAAACCCTGTGGCAGGCAAGCATTTCTACTCTCAGAGACTCAGGGTTGACTGGGCTCTTTACCAGAACTTTCCTTTTTTCTTTCTTATGTTAATACATTTGGAGTATTGCAGATGGCTGATGGTGGTAAAGGGAACCAAACTCCCACCATCTCCCCTTCTATCCATTCCACCAGATTGGAAACCCACAGAATGTTTTCCAGATGAATTCAAGCCTCAGTCAGTCTGATTCTGTAGCATAGCTGTTAACACTAAGATGTGCTACTGCCCAGAGAGGGATCGCAGAGGCTGCAACTTAACCCTTAAGCAACTGCTGCTGGTTTGGTTCTGAGCAGCACACCCCTACACCAGCTCCTGCTCTAGATTTGTTTCACTAGCCTAATACATTCCTCCCTGGCAGAGTCATGGATGTTTTAGAAAACAGTTGAAACATGCCTGGCAGGGATTTACCTATAATCAATAAATTTTGGAAATATAGATGAACCGAATACTAGCATTCTGCTGTTTCGAAAAAAATCATTATTAAAATAGCAGAACTTACCAATATGACAAATGGTGAAATTATTAGTTCAAAATAAAACATTTTTAAAGGCTATACCTGGGGAGCTAAATCAAATGGAAAGTGGGAAAACATGGATACTTAGCACACACTTTTGTTTTCAAATGCACACTTGTAAATTTTCAGCATTGGGGATCTCTGGTAGTTAGCTATAGCTGGAAAAACTGTACTTTTAGATACTTCTTATATATGCAAAAGACTTTTTATCTCAGTACTAGATTATTAATAGATGATTGAAAAATATCAATAGTTGTCCAATAAGCCTATACTAATATTTGAGTTTTACCGAAACTGTTAGAAAATGAAATTATAAATACATCCTGAAAATGGAAGTGGTAATAAATTTCTTGTGGATATTAACAATGTATTTGTTAACAATAATTTTGTTAATAAATTTGGTAGGAAAATAAATTTGGGAATAGTGGTAATAAATTTTTTAGGAATAGGAGTCCTAATAAGGACTATTTTCCTTCACTTTGAATTTTATTATCTGAGATGGAAAAAAATACTGATACTAAATCTGCGATGTTTCACAGGAAGTCCTGCCTTATTTACTTAACTAAAATCTAAAGTGTTTTGAGTAAAACAACATCTTAAAACCCACATAATTATTTATATATATGAAAATACTTAAATTTAATAATAACCTTTATTATCTAATAACCAGAGCTGAAGTTAGGAATTCCAAGTTTGCTTGAACATTCTCCTCTGAATTTTTATTTTAAGCTACAGGTTCAAGCAAAATAACCAACTAAAATCTCCAAAAGAACAAAATGGAGAAATAGGGAACATCTACAGCGAACCAGTGCTCCAAGTACTGGAGATATATATATACATATATATATACATTTTATATATATGTTATATATATATATACACACACACATACACACAATATATAAAATTTGTTACCCAAACTTTTCATTTGATGCCGCTTTATTGTACAAATGCTATGGTTAAAACAAAAATATGACCAGAGGAATATATGGGTATTTTATTTCACAATTTGATAAATCTGTGTATTGCTTTTGGGCTTCATAAAGTATCTTTACATATCCTATGTGCAGTGACATATTGCTTTGGTCTGTGCTTGGAGTTGTTAGTGGGAGCTTTATGTGCCATTGGAGGGCTTTTTTGTTTCAGAGAAGAAGTATAATGCAAAAACCAATTAGAGATGACAGTCAAGAACTGAGATTTTCAAACCTATAGTCTTTTCTTAGGAAGAATGTTTATGTTTCTTTGTTTATAGGGAAATAACTAAGTGATTTGTTATATGTATGTGACCCAGAGGATATCTGGAAGCTTTCTTTAATGCTCATATTTCCAGGGGTACAGTCCTTTCTTTGTACATACACATGGATGTACACATTAATACATCCCTGCAAATTAAAAGTTCATCTTAGACTGCTCATGTTTATTAAGTGCAGTTCATGTATTTCCCTGGTGAATGTGAGCTTCAAAAAGATTTTTTATAGAAATAAACATGTAGGAAACTCTTCTTTTTGATTGCTGTGGATCCCCTGAGTTTATGGAATCATCCTAAGCAATTTGTAGCCTTTAGAGAAGTGAGAGAAGATGTTTCTTTAAGGTTTAAATGGTCATTTAAAATGTGTATATTAATGCAGAAAACAAATCTTTTGAGAACTTTTCAGCTTTTTGAGGAATGTTAACTTCCCCTCAGTAGAAAAGGGAGGATTTCTAATGCTGAAATTTGCCTTTTTCTTGAGGAGCAACAAAACTCTTCTCTTTGAAACAATTTTGGTAAAAGCATAATCAGAAAATCAAAATAGGGTAAAATTCACACAGTAATTCAAACGTAGGAATCAATTAATATTTTATAGACATTTTCAAATAAAAGCTAGAATGTTTTCTTTAAAAGGGTACCAGTGACTTCCACTCAGCAAATACTCATGACTTTTAAAAATTTTTGATCCTTAACAGTTTTATAATTTGACATTGCTGCTGCCACTGAAGAATTATATGACCCTTGCAGTATTTAACTGCACATCCTGCGTTGTATTTTTACTTACTAAGTCTGGCATCTTGAAGACCCTGCTCTTCTATGCAAAAGCATTCTCATCTCTGTTTTTTTGTGCGCTTCCTGCAAATCTATGGCTTTGCCTCTCTTCAGTTCCTCACAGGTGTCCGTCCGTCCTTAAGGGAGCAGCTGCTCACCTTTCTGTGCTGATTTCCCAGCCCAGTCTCTATTCTTGGTATTTCAGTACCCAAACCTAGTCAATCTAAAATAACCCTTATTGAATGCAGTGCTACTGTTTCCAACTCAACACAAGCAACCCAAAATCTGTTATGAATGTTTGGGCCAATTATCTCCCATCCAAGTACTAACCAGGCCCGACCCTGCTTAGCTTCCGAGATCAGACGAGATCGGGCGCGTTCAGGGTGGTATGGCCGTAGACTGGGCCAATTATCTCATCAGATTCAAGGTTAACATGATTTCCATTGACTAAAAGAAATCAGGGTTCCTGTCTGTGCCTGGGTAATATTATATTAGACTTCTTTCAAGGAATCTGTCACTGTGTTATTAGAATTTTCAAAAATGGCTCCTACTTTCATCCGCTTCCACCTCATTCCCTTCTAGCATTAGTGCTATTTTCCTAACCAGATTTAAAGTTCTTGAATAATTTCTTTTCTGCACCCCTCCGATTTCTGTGTCCACTTGTTTTAGTTGCTCCTACATTCTGTCACTAGATTCATACTCGTTCAGCACAGTTTTAGTTGGGGTTCTCTGGAAATAGACTCGGAGGCAGGTTTGCATGCAGTTTTATTGGGAAGTCCTTCAGGAAATACACCGGCAAGGGAGTGAAATTGGCAGATTTGGGCAGAGAGAGGTTAACCTGCAGTTAACTTGTTCCTAAGATTCAGAAGATCTACAGAGTGCTCCTGAGTTGTCACAAATTGAGGTAGTGGACAAGACCTTGATACCCGTCTCCTGAGAGGCCCCTGGTGGAGTCCATTTTAAAGGCACCACTAATTTCAGCTCCTATATTACTGTCCCTTGCCCTCTAGTCACCGTATTAGTTTCTTCCAGTCTGCTTCCTTAGATTTCTGGCTCTGAGCAAGTAATTCCCTGAGAGGACAGGAACCAGGGGAGGGCTGTTCTGAGCCAAGGGCTCGTCAAAGAATGTGGGTACCTTGAGCTAATAAGCCCCCGTGACTTTCAGCATCTCACTCAGTATCTCTCAACTTCTGTTTAGGAATCTTCTGCCGACTTCACTCCTTCAGTGGTTTCTTTCCTGTAAGTCTTCTACATGTCTTTTATACCCTGTCCCTGACTCCTACTGTGATGGTTAGTTCTGCACAATTCTGTTTTTAATTGTGTATTTCTTTATGAGCTTTGTGTATGCTATTTATCCTTCTTTTCCCATTTTCTTCTTATTCAATAGATCTGGGAACTTTTTTCATATATCAAGGGAACATTAGTTTATAGTCCTGCATATGCTTCAGAAATATAGAATCCCACCTCTTTGGATATATGTGACCATACCACACCTACCACGAAGGCATCCACAACCGTCACCATAGCTATTCTTATCTTTATTTTATTTTGGAAGGTGAGACTTAAGTTTCATTTGTGATATTCTTGATAGAATCTAGCAGAATATTAAATTCATCATAGAAAATCACTATTTTATTTCCTGATTATTTTTATTAGTGACATGTTAAAAAAAATTAAGTCTGATGAATGAGATAGGAAGGGAGTTTTCTAGAAAGACTGTATTGGCACTCTAGGGATGAAATTTTCCGAATTTCAGAGTTACCTGTTTGTAAGCATTTGTTTGACTTCTGTGTTGAAGACTGGAAGCTAGATTAGGGATGAATAGCTGTTTTCTTCTCCTTTTGTCCTACATCACTCTCTCACACTGTGTTGGGACCAGTGTGACCTGGACTCCTTCCTCTCATTCCAGGCTTTTAAACGAATTCCCTTCTTTTCTTGATCTACAGCGCTATGCTCTCCTATCCATCCTTCCTTCCTCGCCTGTCCTGTAATACTCTCCTTACCCACAGAACAGTTCTTCCCTGGGGAAGACCTTGAATATACTGACTTCAAAGATGTACCAGTGAATGAGCCACATTTACACACAAAATATGTCAGCTGAAGGAAAGCAGATGTAAAAGAACACATAACAATGTTACAAAATGGGCAAAACTAACCTATGGGCTTATAATCAGGATACTGGTAACTCTTGATAGAGACGGTATTTAGAATGGACACCAGAGAGTTTCTAGGTTTCTAGTTTCTAGGGATCTTTTGTTTCTTGATCTGTTGTTATCAGGTATCTATTAGCTGTGTACTTATGATTGGTACTTCTTTGTATGAATGTTATATTCTGATAACTTTGTTTAAAATCATCTCTCTGAGCATTTTTTCATATGCCTGTTGGCCATTTGCATGTCCTCTTTGGAGAATTGCCTTTTTAGCTCTTTTGCCCATTTTTGGACTGGGTTGTTTTCTT
>JAGFMF010012082.1:617988-639872 GCA_019455555.1 Galemys pyrenaicus | reverse complement strand
ACTGGTGAGATGGTGATGGGGAATACATGGGGATTACAATTAATGGCAAGTATATGTAAATTTTAAAATATTTTAATAAAAAAAAAAGAAAGAAAAAAATAAAAAAAAATTAAAAAAAATCATCTCTCTGCTTGCCAGTCTGATCTCCTTATGAGCCCTTCTGTGAATGGGGACTTATGTGACTCTTTGCAGAAGTACTGATTTAGAAATACTAGAAAGGGAGAAGCCATTAGCTTGGCTCTTTGTACACCTTTTGTATACCCATTTGTAAACTCACAGACTGAGTGTGAAAGAAAAATAAGATGACTTAGAGGAGAGAAACAATTGCAGAAAAAAGATCAGTGGAAGCAAAGGCTTGACGGTCTGAGTGAAGGTACAGATTGGGCAGTGGACTCAGGCTCTGGGGAAGAATGAGATGTCATTGAATCAATCCATCTGCTTAGATATTATATATTAATAATCAAAAACTCTTGATCAAAGTCTTGAATTCTTTCAGTAGAGCCAAGTTATCAGATTGTTTTTCCCTTATGTTTTCTTAACTCTTTCTTCCCCAATTTTTGTTTTACCTTTTGAAAGAATTACAACTATTGATCATGATTTCTAGTGATTATTTAGAAGAATAATCTTTTTTTAATTCCCATTGACTACTTCAGAATATCTGAGAAGGGAAAATTGATGTACAGGGTGTAGTTATTAAATTGTTCTCCTGGGCTACATTGGGCAATTTGTATGTAGCTTTCCACGACACTGAGGGTTTTAACAACAATAAGAAGAGACCCTGTTGGACTTTTCTACTTTTACTTGGGTAGTGCAAATTAATATAATCAGATTGGAAAGGCAGAAATAGAAGTATGGGAAGCCAGTAATAGTGAGAGACAGTAGTTTTGTTTGGATTGGTCAACCTGGGTCTGCAGTTTTGGCATTCAACTAAGTATGGGAACTTGGGACGCATTGTTAGGCTTTTCTCTAGAAGTGTAATAGGGTGGTTTTAGGAAAAGGGGAAGTTTTTAAAATTCTGGTTTTGCTTTAAGTGGGTGGAGCTGAGGATAAGAAGATTTTTGCAGAAAAGAGAAAAGGAAAAAAAGGAAAATGGAGAACAGCAAGGAGACCTGGATGGGGCACGTGGAGCAGAGGGACATGTAAAAAAACTGTGCTTGCTTTTTGGTCTTGGACTGGTTAGAACAGATGTAAGTGAGAGACCCCTGGGGAGGTTAGCAATGGCAGCTTTTATTTTAATTTTAATTTTGCTCTTTTCCTTTTAGATTTGTTTGATTTTTTTTAACCCTTTTTTATGGGTCTTTACTAAAAGGTCCTTTAAATGTGTGCCAGGTTTTTGGGCCTTGCTTTGGGCCAATCCTATTTGGCTAAACTTTTACCCTCAAGGAAATGGGTAACTTTAAATGCTTGACTTAGTAACTATATTCTTTGTTCTTTCTTTATTTTACCCTAGTTGTATTAAAGTTCCTTTCCATTAAAGGTTTTCTATGTTTGTCTTAATGCGGCAAATGGCAGAACCCATTCAAAAAGGGCAGGCTTGGGGGTTCTGGGTGCTCCCCTCCCTGCCCTGTAACAGAAGGACTGCACAAGTGCTTTCTTTTTCTGCAGGGTTCTCAGGAGGCCTAGACACAATGCTTGCAGAGTTCCAAACCCAGTGAGTGATCAGTTGAAAGGTCTGATACTTACTGTGATGGTGTTGTAGGGCTGGAACAGAGAGGACACACATTTCCATATTGTTAGTTTGCACACACAGTATTTCCTTACAGGTATCAAATGGTAAGCACTTTCCATGTTTGGGAGATAAAAATAAATCAAAAGAAACAGTCATTGTTTCTCAAATAACAAAAAACACAAAAATTCCTGAAGGAGTGAAACAATTTCATGGCTATATTTTAACAAGCACTATAAAATGTTTTATAAATACAAAGGGAATGCAAAGTAAGTGAAGATTAATATACAATGGGGTTTACTCAGAAAGGCTTGTGTTAAGGTAAGTGTGCTCAGAACTGAGTTTTGGAAAATTAATCATAATGATGACAAGTCATGTTCACTCTGCATGGACTCTGATTTGGGTGCCTGACTTCCTCCTTATACTTACTATCTCATCTTATTAACACAATTTCCTGGTGAGGTGCAGCTATTGGTGTTTTTATATGTGATGAAGAGGGGGTAGATATCTGTTTCTAAAGCCCTTGTAGCTGATCTGATTATATCCTAAGAGTGAACATGCTATTTGTAATATCAACCAATATAGTTTTGGAATCAGTTGTCAGGGGACCTGTGAGTCAATTGGGGAATCGTTCTTAATTCTCTTCTCTTTAAAATCCAATGGAACAATAACTAAAAAGGGATACCCAGTATAGTGGAAAAAATGTGAATGTGGCCTGGGAAGTACTGGGTTCAAGCTCCTACCATGTGATAGATGCTTTTGGTCATAGACAAGTGACACAACAAAGCTGGACATCTGTTTTCTTTAAAGTGTGTTTAAAAAGGAGCAAAAAAATGAACTTGACCATTTTGCCCTGTGGACTATTAAAACTTTCTCCTGGATTTATGAAATTGTCAAGTGCCTCAAGTTAATAGTATCATGATGATATAATAGCAGCAGCAATAATAATTTAAAATAGTAGTGAAATGGACAATAATAGCTTGGTATCAGATGTCCACAAAAATTAAACTGTTCTTTGTTGGCAATCTTTCAAATATTTGCTGATTAATTTGTTTTGGTAGATTTGCAGTTTATGCCCTTCTTGGCTCAAACAAGCAATTAAATTCTCCTCAGGAAGTCATGAAAGGTTACCTTTAGTTGTACAGTCTATGCTGCTGAAATTTTGGCTTTGGTTCAGGATTCATGGCCAAATTAACTTCTGATTTACTTGAGGGCTATTCATGAAGAATAGGACTCTGTGCATGACTCTAGTTCATGTACATGGCTAAAGTGACATGAGTTTCACAGTGTAGCTGGTGATAGAAACTCTAGTTCTGTACTTACACTCTTTTTCACAGCTGAAAAGTAGCCTTCTGTGGGTCTGTGATTGTGTTTATGTGTGAGTGAGCTTTTGACTTTAGGCCAGAGCTAACTAGTTTAAGGGAGGATGCCTCCAATTTAGCAACTGAGGCTTATAATAAAAGGCCTCATAAGGCCCTCCAGACAAACTTTGGAAGACCTGAAAGACTATGGCCACATTTTGGTCCTTTCCAAGTCCTCTCTTTAGGTAAAATGCCTTGTGAAAACCACTGAAACCATCATATAATTATTTCTAAATATTAAGTCCAAGCACCCTTAGTGGGACTACTTTAGAGCTAGAAAATATTTATTTCATTTTTACAGTAGTTGTTCCCTTTGCTTATCTTGTATGGTATGATCAAATACAAACTGTTATCTTAGAAGTGATTTTAAGAAATTTTTAATAACTTTAAAAATTTTTTAGAGATAGCTTAATATCCACATTTTAGCAACTATGGTTCTAACAGAAATTTTTTGCTTGTTGTTATTTAACTTGTTTTTTTTATTAAAATAGCCCTGCATTGTTGCCTGTTTCAGGTGTTCTCCATTGAGAATCAACATTATTATATATTACATTACTTCATGGCTAAAAAATTCATTTTATGATCTATCTGTTATATTTAGGAAATCTTTGCCTATCCCAAATTACAGACTTTTTTCAGTATTTTCATCTATAAGTTCTATAGCTTTAACACTATCATTTAGCCTTATGATACATTTCAAATTTTAGTGTGCAATGTGAGGTTAGAGACTAGGCTTATTTATTTTGTTCATTTTATAAATAGTTAGCCAATCGGTCCAGCATCATTTATTGAAAAGACTAAATTTTAAAAAATAAAACACCTTGATACCTTTGTTGAAAATTAGTGACTACAGTGGAGGATTATGTTGCCTTGGTGGTGGGTAATGTTCAGTAACATACATCTGATGATGTTTAAACCTACACCCCTGAATCATATGCAGTCCTACAAACAAAGGCCTCACCCCCATCAAAAAATACAGTTAAAGAAAGAAAGTCAATTGACTTTAGATCTGTGAGTCTATTTCTGAACTGTTTTCGCTGCTTTTTGTGTATATGACAAAATCACAGCGCCTTGATAACTGTGCTTTATATTGAACTTGAAATCAGGTATATTCTCCAATTTTGTTCTTCAGAACCATTTTGGCTACTTTATATCTTATATAGTTCTATATAAAGTTAATCAATTATTTAATTAAGTTATTGAGTTTATATTGGCCCACACATTGAACATGATTCAAGGGAGTAGGCTCTCATCTTTCCAGATGTACATCACCATGCCCTACCCATCACCAGAACTCTCACATCCCTTCATTATATGCTTTATATATCCACATCCTTTTATTATATGTGCATGTATTATTATTATATACACGATTGGGCTTCCTCCTCACTCCCACTTGCCCTCTCTATTATTCTCAATTCTGCAGTCATGTCTTTTAGGTTTTGTTTTAGTTTAATTTTGTCAGTTCCTTTGTGTGAATGAAGTCCTTTGTCAGTTCCACATGTGAGTGAAATCATCTTATATTTGTCTTTCTCACTCTGTCTTATTTCACTTAGCATAAGCCCCTCTAATTCCGTCCATGTTACCACAAATGGCAAGAATCGTCTCTCTCTCTCTCTCTCTCTCTATATATATATATATATATATATACACACACATATATACATATATATACACACATATATGCATATATATACACACACATATATAAATATATACATATATATATATAGCTGATTAGTATTCCATTGCATAGATGCACTGCATCTTCTTAATGTAGTCATCTGCCTCAGACACTTAGATTGTTTACATATTTATATTGTAAATAGTGCTGCAATGAACACAGGACTCACTGACAAAATTTTTCAGATAGCATGAGCTTTGATATTAAGGACTTGGGAAATAAATTAATTGATTTTTAATAAACTATTTTCTAATAGGACTAAATTCTGTTGGATAAAATTTCTGCATCTTTATTTATCATTGCTTAAAAATCTTTATTACTCATGTTTTGGAAAGGATCCTTTGAGAATAATTAAAATAAAAATGACCACACAAAGTATGGTAGTTATGTTTCTGTTAGTCAAAGCCCCTAATCGTTTTATTTTTTAAAGTTTTGATTAGTCATCTGGATAGAAATTTGAAGAAATTGCTATGCAATTATAGCTATCTTAGAATTCCTTCCATAGAAATTGAGTAAGGATGCCAATTAATTCCAGCTGTTGGATGAATTGTATGTGGATGTCCAAAAACTTAGGGTTGGAAACTCTTAAATGCTATAATTTAGAAACCAGAAAGCTTTGAAGGCTGCTAGTCTGTTTTTTGACTGAGTTCTTGAATGAAGTATTGACTTTTTTTTTTTTTTCCATTTTCTTTTTCAAGAGTTCAGACTCCTAGCATTGTTTACCTTAGCTATGGGGATCTAGTTCCAGTAGAAAGGCCATCATCTTTTAGTGTTTCTAGAGTTTGATTTTTCTGGAATGTTGTATAGTTGACACCATAACCTATGTAGCCTTTGAGGATTTCCTTTCTGTAGTTAACAGTACGTAGCTAAAGTTCTTCTATGTGTTTTTGTGAGTTGATAGCTCATTTCTTTTTATCCCATAATAATCTTCCATTTTATATATGTGCCACATTTCAATTATCCATTCACCTATTGCAGCACATCTTAGTTGCTTGTAACTTTTGGCAACTGTGAATAAAGCTGCTATAAACATACTTGTACAGACATAAGTTTTCAACTCTTCTGGGTACTTAATTTCTCTATTACTTGCCAAATAGTATGTAAATTTTGTGTGTGTGTGTATAAAGATAAATCCATCATCCATTTGGGGTTAGGAGGTGGAGAATGGGAAGCTGTGGAAGTCAGCTGTCTGAAGTTTAGGACATGGGTCAAACAAAAGTTTATAAATACCAGCCTTTCTCTTGCTAGTGATATGTTGACTTGCTAGTGGAAGGGCGTTTTCTTACTTGGTTACAGTTCAGAACAATCTAGACTCATAGAAACATCTTTAATACCAATTACAGACCTAGTTAATTAAATTCACATAAGCACTTTTGAATTTACCTATTATAAGTGTAACGTATTTTGTTCATTTTAAGCATTCCAATGTCCTTGACCTTGCAACCAAAATTGTCTAGATACTTAAACTATTTGATGTAAACTCAACAGAACAAAAGATTTATATGTAATTCACCTCACTAATTCCAATGATGGTGAGAATCTAGTAAAACTCCTTTTTATATTTCAATTTAAAAATTAAAAATTTAAATTTAACTAAATTATAAGCAAAGTTCATTAAAATATCAAACTATGTTAAACACAAGAAGTATTTTGCCTACTAAATGTTAAACTTTGTTCAGTTGGTCACACATTGATTCCTAAAGTCAGTATCAGGGCTCTAATACCATGGGTTCTCATTGTCCAGCGATGGAGTTATCATCCCAGGAAAGGCAGTCTTTTTATATGAAGTGAATTTGGTAACTTCACAGCCAAAGATCTGAGACCTGATGGAGACCGTTCTCCACCAGCCACTGAAAGCACATATTGTGCCATTTTGTATACTCAGTATCAAAAAAATTTTACTTTGCAGTAATTCTTTTATCTAACTGAAATCTGCAATTGTTCAAGCCAGTAGGCAGTTAACTTCTTTCAACTAGTCTCTTCACTTTCTCATTGAATTTTATATTCTTTTCATATATTTCCTGTCTGGTTAGGTCATAACTCTTAAAGCTATTTTAATTTAATACTACAGAATTCTCCCTACCTCTTCTGCTTCTTTCTAGCCACCATACTAAAGTTTTGCTTATGATAGTTACACTGACTGAGTTTTTAGCTATATCTGAGAAAGATACTTATCTGCTTATTGACTGACTTCTTGACCAAACAATGGCAATGTCTTATTCTTAAGAAATGTTAAAGAAATAGATTCTAATTAAAGCACTTACCATTATGCTCTACCATAGTGCATTTGGCTCCCTCCCCCAATTACTTCTCACTTTCCATCCTGGTGGGCATGCTGTGGTAACATACATCTGAAGAGGTATGACTCTACCTCTAAATCATTCATAATGTTGTAAACCAATGTTGCCTCAATTAAAAAAAATACAATTATAAAATAAAACACTCTTTGAACCTGTAATTAATTGATTTATTTTCCTCATGCCCTGCATCTTTATGTTATGTAAAATTGAAAGTAAAATTAGTGTTGTAAGTACAAAGCTGAGGATAAATGGAATACTTGAAATTATTTGAAGACTTAATGTTGCTAAAGTAGTGCATCATCTTCAGCATGGGGTTTACATTGGACATGGTCATTTACAGCTTTTTTTTTTTTTAAGATTTATTTATGCATACAAGCACTGGGGTACAGGCCAGAGGCATGGGGGGTGGGTGAGAGGATTCACCACAGAGAGCGGGGAGCAGAACAGGCAGATCAATTGAAGTACACTGCTGAGGGGTGCAGCGGGCACAGCAGGAGAGGTCTGCCGCGCCATGTGGGTCCCCTCCCTGGCCGGCAGCAGGGATCGAACTTGTGCTGCAGTGACTGCGGTTTGCTTCATAGTGTGTTGTTTAACCCACTGTGCCACCAGGGAGGACCCACTTACAGCTTTTTAAAACACTTTATGTTCACAGCAGTTTATAACACAATAGTATTTAAAGATGGTAAACGTGTTTTAAACTGTACCTGAAAAATCCCTTAAATAAACTTGAATTTTAAAAATTCATCCAGGATGAAAAAAAGGTATTCCTTAATTTTGAAATGTCAAGGATAAAATAAGCCTTTATATTTAAACAGTGTTATACGGTGCATAGGGCACTTTCCCCTACTTTATCTATCATACGTGTACCTGAGATCACCTTTGGTAAAAATGCTTGATTTAACTCCAGTTGTAGGTCAGGAAGAGTAAGTTACTTAAAAGTATTTGAAATGCTTTTAGAGAAGGACACTCAGAGTAGTGGGTTATCACCATTATGGTGGCCAGTGGTGTTAAGAAAGATCATGATGGAAGAGGCTTGATTTCTAGAGCTGATAATTGTGTTTACCCAGTCTCTGCTCATGCTGCTAGCCTTCTGCTCCCCACATCTACAGCCCTCTCCATGCCTTCTACCCTGTCAAGGCTTAGCTCTTGACTTGCCCTTATCTTTTCACTGGAGAAATAGCAAAGTAGTAATATTGTGGAAGAATTATTATTAAGAATTAGCAGGGCTTGATTTAGTTGTAACTCTGCCACTTAATATTTCATTTCAATTCTCATTTATGTTCTAAAAGGACAGAGATGCTTGTAACTGCTAATTGATTTATATTAGAAATTATCTCACAACATTCATAAAACTTTAAGTCAAACAATTACTGTGAAATGAATACCATGGAAGGAGTTTGGGACTGTGATTCTGCATACCAGTCCATTTGGTAGGTCATGAGTATGATTCCACAAGTATACCAAAGCACACATCAGCTCCAGTGAGTTAGTCTTTGTCTACAGTATAGAGATCTCATTTTTTAGTTTTCCATATGTTTTAATGTGCTTTCATATTTGAATTTAGTGTTATAGGGATACAAGAAATATAAGGCATATACTTTGCTTTCTAGAAGCATAATGTCTAGTTTAGAAAATGAAATGAAGTTTGCACAAGTGGGCAATGTTATCTTGATTTTTGTGTTGTTTTTTGGTTTGTGTGAATGGAGGGGAGTCTAGATAAAACCGAAATTAGGCGTCTTTGATTTAGTCTTGGGTTAGAGAGTTTGGAAAGAAATTGTCAGACAGTCAAACTGGTATAATGAAATTTCTTTTAGTATATCAATCATTCGATGACCAGAACATATATATAAAATGTTGAGTAGCCTTTCATGTATTAATAGTGCCCTCTCCCACCAAAAAATGAAAAGAGCTTCTAATATTTTTCAAGGAGGACTTAAAAATAGACTTAGCTATTTTGGTTAAATTTAGCTTTGTTGTGAAAACGAAATGCCTACATTGTTGATAATTTTGAGCTGCATCTCCTTTCAAATTCCTGTAAGAATGCAAACTTTGGTTTTGCAATAATAGTTCTCATAATATGAAATATTTAAAACTATTTATACCAGTTTACCCATTTGCTTTATTATGAAAGTATTCAGGTAATAACTGAAAGACCCTTTAGGGGTGATGAAACAAGTTTTTATCTCTTGATGTTTTGTGCTCTTATAGTCTATGGTGACAAAGATCAGTGGCTTTCTGCAACTTCATTGTAAGTACTTTCATAAGTAAATTAACTGCAAATAAGATAAAATGAATTTGAGAAATTTATGTCTCTACTTTATATTTCTCATTTAGCATAGGTAATTACTTCCTTCCTAGAAATTACTTTGAAAAAGATATTAATTATCAACATTTATGGATCTTCTCTGAGAAACAAACATGATCAGAGATACAGTTTGACAGTTTGTTTTAAGAAAATGAGATATATTTGACATATAGATTGACTTGTTGGAAGTTTAATAAAAAGCAAGTGAGGCTAAAAGACATATATGTCTGGGGTAGGGAGAATGATCGGGTAAAGTATGACTTAGTGTACAAAGTTGTGATTTTTCGTGTGTGTGTGCGTGATTGTAATGGTAATCCATTGGAATAATAGCGAAGAAATTGAAAGTTTTGTTTGTTTGCAAGGGGATGATACATTATTTAAGTTTTAAGAGACTGCTTTGCATTTATATTTTTTAGGATACTAGAAAAAAAAGACATTGGCAGCTTAAATTAGGATGTTAGTTTGGAGATGGTAAAGAGAGAATAGAATCTTGATATATTTATGATTATGCCACTAATAGAAGCTTATTTCTAGATTGAGCTGGGATAAAAGAAAAATAGGAATAAAGATCGACTCCTGGGTTTAATTCGTTTAGCATTAACTAAATTGTGATAGGAATTATGGATTTGAGGGCAAATGGAAGAAATAAGTCACTCAATTTGACTTTCTAGTTGGCAGCTGTGAAGCTGTGCTCCATGAGATCCTCAAACTAGTAGGAAAACCTAGAGATTTGTCAGTGCATAGGTTGTCTTTAAAAGAAATAAATGAGATCAGAATGAGGAGTCCATTTAGACAAAGAAGAGGATATAGATTGAAGCCTAGTGTTTTGATTTCAGTCAGAAGAGAAGGGGAGGTGAAGAAGGAGGAAGCAGAGGTAACTGAGAGGGGAGGTAGGGGTACACTATAAACAAAAGAATAAGACATTGAATGAGAGAGTAATCAAATTTGTCATGTGTTTTTAAGAGTTAAAAATTGCCTGAAAATAATGAAAGAACAAGTGTTTCCCAGAATAGAGAGACAAGAGGTTGTAGACAAAATAGGAGACTATCAGAGGAATCAGCAAAGATTATCATCTCTCTGAGGAGTGAGACATAATTGTTAAGGTTGTTCAGAGAGTTTAGGAGGTAGAGAACCTGAATTCAAGGAAGGTTTTTTTTGTGTGATGATGCCATGGTATGTTTGATGCAAAGAATCTGGTAAAAAGAGAGGAAGAGTAATTATAATTATATGGATGGCACAGTCTATGTAACAGATCCTTGTGCCACCTGAAAGATTGTACAAGGCAATGGTTGTGAAGTCAAAGCTTGTTAACAGTAATGTGACATATAAATGTTAGGTGATTTCTGATTTGCTAGCCAAAGGCTGGACAGACATCTCTAGAGGAGAAGGCACGCTGAGCCCTGACAGACATGGCCAGTCACAGATGGATTTAGTAGCCCAAAGAGCCCATTCTTTTTGACTTCTGTGTCTGGGGTGTGCCCTTTTGAGTCCTGCTTGTCCCAGTCAGGGCAGTGGGCAGACAGATTCAGGGGGTTGTGTGGAATCCAAGTTTTTCTTATGGCTTGCATGTGTTCTGTAGGATGAAATGTAGAAGCACAAATTCTCACATTAGTATCAGGAATGAAATTGAACATCTTTTGTGCATTAATTTTTAAACCTTGAATGGTTTGTGTATGCACAATGGAGTATTACTCAGCAATCAAAAAAGATAAATTCATGCCATTTACAGCAACATGGATGGAGTTAGAAGGGCTTGTGCTCAGTGAAATAAGCCAGAAAGAAAAGGAAAAATATTGGATGGCTTCACTTACAGGAGAAATGTAGGGGAAACAGATAAGGGATCAGGAAAAAAATAATTATGATAAATTAAAACAGTTAACAGGCAACTATAAATTAAAGACATTCTTCAGGGGAGCAGGAGGGAGAGAGATCAAAACAGGGGAGGGAAGAGCACAAGAGGGACTATGGTGACGGTGCATGGGTGAATTGGTGGTGGGTATTTCAATGGGACTACACCTGAGAGGAGAAAGCATATATTGTACAAAAAGCAAGAATGATGTAAAACATATGTAAAATAAAATAAAAAACAACTAACAATGGAACTACCATGTGATCCAACAATAATTCTCCTAGGTATTTATCTAAACAATATGAAAACACTAATAAAAAGAGATGTGAACCTCTATGTTCATAGCAGCATTATCCACAATATCCAAGTCAAGGAATCAATCTAAATACCCATCAACAGATGATTGGTTAAAGAAGTGGTGATATATAATACTCAATGGAATATTACTTACATGTTTAAAAAATGAAATCATGCCCTTTGCAACAGTAGGGATGGATCTTGAGATGATTATACTAAGTTAAATAATCAGAAAGTCACAGGTGGATGGTTTACTCATTTATGGAATATACTAAAGCAAAGAAAAGAAACTGGTAAACACAACAAAAATAATTCTTAGCCTCTGTGAAATATATTGTGGTTACCAGACAGAAGGGTGGGAGAGGGCAGGAGAAGGAATTAGGGGGTCAGTGTGATAGTGTAGGGCATTAGAACTCTGGTAATGGGTTAGTGAAATGTATACACATCTTGATGTGTGAAGCTATACTTCCCAATTATATGGTTTTTTAAACCAATGATAAACCAATAAAATTTGATTTAAAAACTAGAAAAAAAAAGAATTGTGGGGAGGATAAAGCTTGTGTTGTTTGAAAAACCATGCATATTGTTTCTGTATTACAAATTACAGGACATACACTGATGAAAATTCTTTTGATTTCAGTAGATATAGTGGTGATCAATTAGAAAGCTTCATAAAAGTTTAAGTGAAAAAATATTGAAATCTGGTCCTCCCATTCATTTGAGAGGTGAGGAAAGAAACCAGTCTCGGAAGTTATTTGACTTACTCAGGGCTGGACAGGTAATATTTTAGACTTGAAACTATAGCTTTGTCTCCCAAGTTCTAGCCTTGGGCTTTTCCCATAGTGCATATGTTCCTTGTGTCCCTACGGAGAACTTCTTTAGTCAAATGAACAGTCTTGCCTAGTTCTAGTGTTGTGAAATCCATGGCAAATTAGCTTTTTACAATAAAGGTTGTAAGCAAAGAAGCACATTTGCTTATTTTCTCCCAAGCCATCTGTTCTTTTCTCTAGAATACGGTAACTTAATGGTCCCTACTTGCTGCACTGTGCTTCTCAAGGTTCAGAAATAAATAATAACTTTGTGTTTCATGAGTCTTAGGTCTTTTAGAAACTACATGTTACAAGTAAGAAACAAATACCTGTATTTTCTGTTTTGTTTTTTTCCCCCAGACTTCACAGTGGCATCACTGAATTCTGTGCTTATCTTCGTTTGTCTTGTATAAACCATTGCTTTTGGTGAAATATAATTTGTGACAGACAATAGAGTCTCATGCTTGGTTTCATTGAAAAAGTGGAATGTGCTTGTGAATCGTGAATTTTTTTTTCTTTACTTTTTGAAAACTTTTTTAGCTTTATGGTGATTCTACACACACACACCCTCTCTGTATTTACACATAGGTTTACTTGCTGGAACATTCAATTCAATGCGGCCAGCATTTTTTGTATCCCTACTGTGTAGACATCTGGAAAGATATAAAAAGAATGAAGGGTGAGAGTTAAGCTGGCTGTCATTTAAGCTTTGGAGTGGATGGATGCAAGGCTGGAAATAACTTGTTTCAGAGGACAAGCTACATCTATTTTCCTTCTAAGAAGGACCGGCTGTCTCATTACCTCGTCACTGTCACTGGAAACTGTCAGCCTTTCAAGCTAAGATGTTCTTTTTCTCCTATCTTTGCTAGCCTAGCAACTCCCTATCTTCTTTTCAAAGACTGTTTTATTTTAAATTCACTGAAAGAGATAGTGGTTGAGTTATCCCCGTGGTGGAGACTGGCAGAGTGATTTTCAAAAACCAAGGGATGATCAGAACTCAAGTCTTACTCATCATTTGAACCACAAAGTTTGGAAAGCTCATGATCCTGAAATATTAAAAAGAAGACTTGTAGTTTTTCAAACAAAATGATTATTTTTTTCAGAACCAGAGTGTGTGAGACATAATCTGACCATTAAGTACCCACATCGGTATGTGTCTATTCCTGCACACGTGTGTGTCTGTACAACTTTGCACTGTTGTTTGTAAAGGTTGGTATCACAGTTAACAAGTGGTTAGTGTTCAGCACTGTTCTGACCAGAAGAGGATGACTAAGACCTGGAATTCTATTTTGTCCAAACTATTAATCCTGTTAATGGTACATTTGGGAGAAGGTCTGATCCTACAGGAGAAGAGATGTCTTGGCAATGGCTGAGTAGTAGGGTGGTGCATTCTCACAATGACCAAACAACCATTTTGTTGTTACTCTATTGGAGATGTGCACACAGTAGTGATAACTTTCTCTCATGTATGAGGCCACAACATTATTATTGTACTACAGTGAGTATTCTGCTATTAATTATTTAGTTGCTTGTTTTAAATAGATGAAAGAAATTGTAATAGAGCTCCTTATTTCTAGCTCACATCTTCTCCACTAAGATGATCTTTGGTTAGAGGTCATATGAATTTGGTATAAACCACAAAGTGGCACCGAAGAATGCTAGTTCTTTCAGTTCCATTATTTTGACCCAGTAGTAATTTTTTTTTCTTTAGAAAGTACATACGGTAGCTTAATGTAAGTCATAAATTCTTGTCACACAGAGATGCAAGTTTCAGTTTTAAAAGTAAAGCTATAGATGTTTTTAGATTCCATTTTCCAGTTTTATCAGAAAATTGATAAATAACTCGTGAACTGACTTGATTATTTTATTCATTATAATTAATGCTAATGTTCTTAAGCCATGAGGAATTAACTGTCTCTGTCTCAGTAGGCTCACCTTGTTTATATGAAAGATATTTGTGCACCTCTGAATTCTAAGCATAATGTTTGTAGGAAAAATAATACATATCCTTATGTTCTTGAGTGAAAAGCATTTTGGATGAAAAGTGATTGCACTTCTGGTGCCTAGGGCTGGGGTGTCACAGAGCCTTTTGGACTTAGAGCTGTGGTGAGGTTGCCTGAGATCCAGTTTCCTAGAAATGAAAAGAAAGCCAGGCACAGTCTCTTGAGAATTTTCTGGTCTGGAACCCAAGTTATATTTCCTGGACTAAAGGGAGGAACATCCTTGTAAAGATATGGTATGATGGGATTCAGTAGCCTGCAGGGAATGTGGATGGACTGTACAGAATTTCTGCCGCAGGTAATGACATTTTTGACTAAGATGTGAATAGCATGGTATGATTTTTACTGAATTAACCCATTGAAAATTGTCTGTTGATTTATTTTCTTGTAAACTTCTACTAAGGAAATGGTACACGTTTCCATGTTATTTTCACAGTTACCGAGTTATGATTTTGGTTTTATAGTTTAAAATGTAATGAATTTTTCAAAAAATTCCCCTGTACCTTGGAGTGTGCTGAGCAACAGGCATAGAACAGAGCAACAGAGCAATATTAGGCTCTGCAAGTTCAACGAGAAAAATTTAGAAAAGTTAGAAAAGCACTTTAATTTCTGATTGCATAGGCAATTAGTACAGGGATCTGGAGGGAGTTGGGAGTCCTTAGGATGGAGAATTAGGAGATGTGAGTTTGATAGTTTTGGTAAACTCTGAGCTTCGCCAAAGGATTTAATCTACAAAAAATCTTCCCAGCTTTAATCTACAAAATGATAGGTTTTATCTAAATGATCTAAAAGCCCCTTTCCAGCTAACATTGTCAAAAAGAGCACCAGTCTTCAGAGTCAGGAAGTGAAGATTCTAAATTCCTGTGCTGGTCTCTTATAAAGAATCGAATGAAATTTTCTTCTCAGAACGTCTGGATAGATAATGCTTTATTTTTTTGGTTATGTTCATATTTTGTTTGCATAGATTTTCAAAGAAATGGTAGGAATGAGATTTCATTTCTAAGCCCCAAATTGTTGTTTTTGTGATATTAACAAATGACAGATAAGAAAGTCTCCATGCCACTTATGTATTTGAATGTTTTAGCACTAAGACTCAGACAGGTCTCACTCAAGTGCTTTAAATGAGAAAGAAATGCACTCTCATGTGGTTCGAAATCCAGAGGGAAGGTGGGGCCCCCAGTCCAGATGCTATGTGGTTCCCGCCCCTCCCCTGACATGACTGTTTAGTTCTCTCTTTAGTGTTGGCTTTTTTCTATAATGGTAAACGTAGGTCAGTCCCAAGATGAACCTATTAATATCAATGCTTCCTTGCTTTTGTCCAGAAACAAGAGAAGAATCTCAGACACCATGGAGAGTCTTTATTTTTCTCTTAAGTACTTATTACACGCTAGGAAACTACTTATTTTACATCTTACCTTTTTTTATGTGTAATTTTGATTGTCTTCCCCTAACAGAGATGTAAGCATCATCAGGGCAAGATTTTTTGTTTATTTTGCCATTTGTTCACTGCCTTGTCTGAACAAGCTACTGAAATACTTCTGTAATAATAGTCACTCTTAATGAATGAATGAAGGAGTTCTCTTAGCAGTCTGTTTTCTCTTAGCATTTTACAACAGAACAATGCATTACGTATATTAAATATAAAAATAAAATAAAACTACATTTTATGTATTTTTAAAGGTATTTACATGATATAAATTATACTGTATGAATCTAGCTAGACATTTTTGAGCATGAATGCTTTTATCCAGCAAACGCTTCAAGATTTTTGTCTTAGACTTCATCTTTTATAGTCTTTAAATAGAAATTTTATATTTTAGGGGAAATTTACCAGGAGTTGAATAAGTTTCTTATTTGTATCCCTTTTGTAATCCATTTTTCTTCAAAATGAAGTAATTTAAAACTAGCAAGAAATAAAATGTTGAATTTCAAACGTACAGTGTGTAGGCAATGTCGTTTTTGCTGGCTCTCTTTTCTGGCGCCACTCATTTAAAAAAATACCTTCTCATATTACTTGTAGTCACTTACATTATTTATATGACAAGTAACGGTGCTAACCTTTTATTAGTCACGTATATTTTCATTCCAATTAATATAATAGCTACATGAAATGTTTTGAAAAATAAAATGAGAATTTCCATCCCCTTTGGTGACGTTGTGCCACTGAACTAGGATGTCACTTAGTAATCTGGCTTTTGTCCAGTTAACGGCTGTTTTGTCAAGTTGGACTAAAGAGTGCATTCAGGTAGTTTTATGTGACAGGTGAATTTTTCTGCTGGGTGAGTGTTCTAGAAGTACAGGTGCTGTTTAATGCTCCCCTCCTTTTTGACTAAAATAGTAATTAATTTCCATAAGATCCTGAGTTGTGGCGACCCAAAACTTTGTTTCTTCCTTTGTCCACGGTACAGCTCTTTAAAGATTTTATTTTCAGCCAAAATAAACTACATAAAATTTCTTGTTCTTTTCCCATATTTAAATTCCTTAAGTTTAGACTGTTCCATTTTTTTTTTTTAACACATCCATAGGTTCTTCAAAGCCAGCTGTATGACTCTGTATCAGCAGGTATTTTGTTCAGTTGGGGGTTTTTGCTCCTTTGTCTGCATTCCTTTTGTATAGATTCTTTTTGTGCAGATACAGATCTATGGTCATAAAGTTATTTGTGTGTTATTTATCACCCACTTGAGTATAGAAGTTTTGTGTAAAATGAGGATCCAGATAAGATTTTTCTCTAGACTTACTTACTCCTGCAAATTTTGCAAGAGGCCATCTCAAGTTTGCCAAAAGTAACTCACCTACCTATTTCCATCATATCAAACAGTATCTTCGGGGCTAAAAAGGGACAAAGATGTATATTTATTATAATAATAAGAGGATAATGATACATACACGGCAGTAGTCCAGTTCCTCACATTTTTCCCCGTATTAAGGTGGGTAGGGACTGTGATCTGGACAGACGATAGATATGGTCAGCTGAAGGTATGGATCCATCTGGTTGTGGATCCATCGCTTGCCTTGCTCTAATGAGGTGATTCACTGGGAAGGAAATAAATCATCTTAAAACTAGAGTGACACCTTTTCATCTCATGTTGTGACTCAACCTCTTGAAGACTCCTGCTTTGATGTTCTCTTCCTTGTCTTCTGCGTGTCAGTTGCAATTTGCTTACTGCCTTTTCTCTCAGAGCTGTTATATATGAATGGGAGAAGGGAACACAGAACCTTGTTTCTCATTACCCTCTTTCTTTTCAGGATTGCTTCCGAAGATTTGGGTTGAGGGTTGAGTAGTAAGGGCACATATTTATTTTTGGTTCATATAAGCAAGGAAATACACTCATAACACCTTATGAAGGCACATTATTACAGAGGGTGGGGAATTTGGTCAGCAGCTATCAAAAATTAAATAGTTCTTATAGTCCTTGCACGGCATTTCTTCTGGGAATTTATAAACAATGATGCTTTATTTATTGAAGTATTTCTCTAAGCAGGTCATACCACGCAGTATGGAGTTGTTCTTGCCCAAAGAAATGTGAGTAGATAAAAAAGATGTGGTATATGTGCACCATGAAATACTGTTCAGCTATAAAAAGAGATAAGATCTTGCTATTTGCAAAAACCTAGATAGAAATGGAGGGGATTACGCTACATGAAATAAGGCAAAAGGAGAAAGACAAATACCAGATAATTATATACACATGTGCTATGTAGCGAAGCAAAAGAGGAACAGTCAAAACTAATCCAAAAGAAAGCCTAGAAAGTATGACTGCAGAACTGAGGCTGTGGAGGGGCAGGGTAGAAAGTAGGAAACAAAAGGGTGAGAGGGCCTGGTGGTCTGTGGGTGCCATGATGAAGGATGTGGTGTGGTAACATAGATCTGAAAAGGTGTTAACCTATTACCCTAAATCGTATCCAGTGTTGTGAACCAAGGTTACCTCAATTTTATACATATATACTTTTTAACTTGATTTATTTTCCTAGTAAATATATCTTAGACATGTTTCAATTTATTTTCATGTTTATAGTAGAATTATTGCATTCTTTTTAATGAGCCACAATATTTTTTATTATACAACTGTGCCCTATCTCACCAAACATAGTCAGTTTAGATTTTTTTCAGATTTTTCACTGTTTATGAAGAACATTGAAGAGTAAGTTTTACTAAGAAATGCCGTGCAAGGACTATAAGAACTATTTAATTTTTGATAGCTGCTGACCAAATTCCCCACCCTCTGTAATAATGTGCCTTCATAAGGTGTTATGAGTGTATTTCCTTGCTTATATGCTTATCAATATTAACTATTATTTGGGGTAAATTGCTCTGAGTTTCATGCCTCGGGTTTTCTCCCTGATGTTTTGTCTTCCTTATCATGGTATGTGTTTTGGGAAGTGGGGTCTGTCTGGCCATGGTCAATGTTACTTGTAATTTTCTTAAACGATAAACTCTGCACTGTACAAGCAGAAGCATGGCATAATGATTTGGGAACCAGAGACCTGACTTTGGCCCAGCTTGGCTGTTGGTTCTCTGTTGCTACTGTGAATAAGTCCTTTTTGTCTCTTTATTCCTTGTTTACTTCGGGTATAAATGTCAGATGTTTAATGCCTATCTGACTTATTCCCCTAGCCTCTGCAAATGAATTGGAGAAAAAGAGAGAAAGAGACCTATCAGATTATATGACTTTGACAATCTCTCTGTGTCACAATATTCTTATTTGGAAAAGTACGTCAATGGGTCTAAATGTCCTCCAAATCTGTTTAGAACTATCTGTCAGTGAATCTCTATTCAAAGTGATGTGGGGGGAAAAAAACATGGGAGGGGATCCGGTGCTTCTTTTCCTTAAGGGATTTGTATACTATCCAGTAGGTAACGTTGGGACTTTCAAAGCAACAATTTGTTTCATTTTTGCCTATTTTTCTTTGGTTCAAATTATGATTTTCCTATAGTGACAACATTCTGCTCGCACTTCCAGTCCCCTTTTTATTCTGTTGTCTTGTGTGATTTGTAACACTTGCTTCAAATTGGTTGCTTCTGGACTTCTTGAAATGATCACTTATACAAACAAAGTGATTGTGTTGGTCTTTTACCTATCACACTCCATTGTTAATTCAGAGGCCACAAAGGTAGAGGTCCTGGGACCTTCTGTTCTGCGAAACAGTTAGAGGAGTTCCTTCACCCTGGTTGGGAGGTGAGGAGGTTGAGAAGCCAGAAAAGTGGTGTCTTATGTAAGGGGCCAGTTGTGATACTCCAGCCATACAGCTGTTACCCACATCTGGATTTTCTAGAAAAGCCAAAAATGTACATCTTATGTTAAATCTTCCAATTTTTAAATACTTGTAACAATTTCTAAAATATTGCACAGACCAAACAAAGTAAGTCCATGGATTTGACTTGACTTTGCTCTAAACCCATGTGTGGTGTAGACCATCATTTTCCTCCTCTAATTGACACCGCCTTATTGTTTATAAGCTTAGCTTATGCTTAGTGAAGTATTAGGATGTAATTTTGGTTTCTAACATGAGCTTTTAGAAATAAGTTATTGTTTCAGAAACTTCACTACTTTTCCATAATCTGCAATGAGTGGATATAAAATAATGTCTTTTCAGCATTTGGCCTACTCACAAAAAGAAAAGTAAAATCATTCTATTGGATATATATATTTTGAAATTCACTGACTTTTAAATTTTTAAAAAATTCACTGATATATAAAGTCTTTTATTAGTTATTGCAACAGTAAACTTAGATTTGTTTTGATCAACTTACCTCACCTGAACTAAACACAATACAATAAGATGATCAATCTGTGGCAAAATGGTATAAATATCAGGAATAGTGCTGCTTGCAGGGATTTGTGGAAAATCATTTAAAGATTTTATTTTTCACATTTATGCATGCATTATTCAGCCAGGACTTAACAGTCATCTTGTATAAACTCCTCAGTGAATTGTGTGCTAAGAACACAGGAGGAGTAAGGAGTAAGAGCGAACAGTGAGTGAGTGGGCAGTACAGACAGGTGGAAATAGATCATCAGGCAATTATAGCACTGGGATGGGATGACTCCTGGCTGAAGGCCTGATAGAAAATGCTCCTGAGGTGAGCCTTGGGGGATGCTGACACTTCCAAAGGAAATGATAGTTAAGATATGATCTAAAGAGATAGTGGAGAGCAGTGAGACTCAGAGGCTGTGGGAACAAGAAGGGGGAACATCCCAGAGGTCTGTGAGGACTGAGAGCTGAAGACCTGCTGAGATTGCCATATGACAGGATTTGTGGTGGTGGCAGGAAGTGGAGGCGCTGAGGAGAGCTCAAGAGCCCTGCTGAGCAGGTACTTGAAGGCCTGTGAAGTGGTTGTTGAAGGGTTTCAGGAAGAGAGGTGACTTGATCAGCTAAGGGCAAGTTTTCAGAACCAATTTGAACAATCATTTCCTCTTTCTCTCTCTCCTTATTTTTCATCCTTTTAAGCCTTTAGTTCAGGTTGTCAAGACTTTGATAGATATATCTGACATAACTGATGTCCTTGCTAGTCAGCTTTTCATTCCTCAGCACCTGAAAAGTTTGAAGATAAAAGGAAACCTCAACCACAACAGAACACTACCAATGAGAGAAGGAAACCATGATGATGAGAGAAGCAGATAGTGTTTAATTGTGATTACAGGAACAGAGTTGTACTATATCATGCATCAGGTAGCCAAGGTTTGAGATCTATGATCAAACTTCCAATTTGTTTTTTCCATTGTCCAAAAAAGGATGGGATTAGATGCTCTTGAAGGCAACACTGGTATTGCAGTTTATGAGCGCTGTTTCAGTTGTGCCTGATGAGTCCCTCACCCTGTGTATAGCCAAATTGTACATGTATCAATATTTAATGCACTAAGATTTCAAATATATGTGTATGTATATGTGTGTGCATCATAGGTATGTGGTATTTGTTAGAAAGAGAAATGTGAGACATGGGTAGAGATGAGAAATACTAATAATGGCTTGATATTTCCCATAGTTCTCAGGAACTGCTTTCTTGTGTTGAAAAGCAGGTTATTTGAACAAGAGCTATTGTTAGTACCAGTCACGTGTTCTTTGCCAGAGACACAGAGAAAAGTCACTGGGCTTCAGCCTCAAAAGTGTCAGGAATCAGACAGTTTCCCACCGTGATGAATGTGTGATTAAATAAGTCTTCCCTAATTTCTCTACTTGGCAGTGGTGGAGAAAGAGGTGCACAATTTCAGAGACATTTAATAGGTGAGGAAACTATTGTTCTTGTCCCACTTTTTTTTTTAATGACCGATATTTTTGTAAGCTGTGATGGCAAGTTTGAAGTTACCTTGTAAACTTAGAAACTTGAATATATATATATATACACACACACACACATATATATGTAACGCACAACTGTCTTGCATTTTATTCATATAGTTATTATCCTAGATAAATAACTTAAGAAATTGCATAATACATTGCATAAAATTTAGCTTCTTCTAAGGTGTTCCAGTTACTGACAAGTTAGTAATAACTTGGAAGAAGATAATCTCATAAAAATTTGAAAAGTTCTTATTATTTTTGTTTTTTTTTTTTTTTTAAAGATTTATTTATTTATGCATACAAGCACTGGGGCACAGACCAGAGGTGTG
>JAGFMF010012082.1:607336-617813 GCA_019455555.1 Galemys pyrenaicus | reverse complement strand
CTCCCTGGCCGGCAGCAGGGATCGAACTCATGCTGCAAGTGGCTGCGGTTTGCTTCATAGTGCGCTGCTTAACCCACTGCGCCACCAGGGGAGGCCCAAAAAAGTTCTTATTATTTTTGTACTATAGTGAGTTGTCTAGGGGTCAAGGAAAATTAGGGTCTGTATTTTCATAAAAATCTAGGGTGAGCCATTCCCCAAACTAACTAAATAACATTTTCCCATGATACTTTGTAGAAACATTCTTATTTTTATTATCATAAGTTTCTTAATACTGAATACTTCAGATAAGTCATTCTGGCTTTTATAGGTTTATTTGTTTTTCTGTCTTCTTTTGTGCATTCCAATATAGAAAAGTTTCCTTCAACTGCTGCAGTAGTTGGGAGGATGTGACAGGAGTGCCAGTCCTTGCCATTACACAGTTAGAAAGGCAATCCCTGACTAAATTCTTAATTGCTTTTCTTAAATTACATATCCTGTAAAACTCCTGAACGTTTGAGTGGTAGAAGAGTAGGCTGAGAAAACTGTCATTAAAGTTGAGCCCCGCTGGACACTCTGAGGAACAAATTGGGACTAGGTATATTACTGACCTGCTTCTGAGTGGCAGAGCTCACTCAGGGCTAGATGAACTTGCGTTCCCAGCAGAGCCACCACTGATTAGAGGCTGCACAAAGGATTTCAGGGAGAGTTTTTTAGTGAGTTTGTTACGAGGAGATAGGAATGAAGGCAGAGTGACCAGCTGAAGGCGAATGGATGCTATGAGAAATATGGGGCATGGGACTGTGTACTGCCACTCAGTTCTGCTGTAGTTTGTGATTTTTATAGCTTTCACTTGGCTACTCAGTCTATTAAGTAGGGGCATGTTTGAAATTTCAGTTCCAGCGATATTGAAAAGTAAGAAATAGCCCCAATCAAATTGACATTCACTTTTTATTTCCCTTCTCTTCCTTCTGTGCTGGTAATGTGTTCACAGTAACCCCCATTGTATTTGTTTATCCACATGCTGCTTCTGATGCAGGGTTTTTCATAAACATTTCACGTAAAACCTTGTACTTTCAAAGATTTTAAAAGTCGGTTTTAAACAGCCATATAATCTTGACTTTATCATTCTAGTCATGTAGAAAAGCTTTATGAGCTGTCATATTGTTTTGTTTTTTAAAAGGAATGGGAAAATACTGCACACACCAAAGTACCATTAAAATTCAAAATAAAAATTCTCTTTGCTTTCTTACCCAAGACGTTGTATCTTTCAATGGCACCTATCTCAGTGGCTTTAGGTGTGTAGATGTCTGTGTGTGTGTGTGTATGTGTGTGTGTGAGAGAGAGAGAGAGAGAGAGAGAGAGAGAGAGAGAGAATGAAGATGAGCTAATCGATTGACTTGCTGTTTCTATTGATTTGCTTTTGGAGCAGTGAATAGAAGTGAAACTAAACACATAAACACATACACATTCATACACACATGATAAGCATGCTGCCCACTGCTACCCACTCCTTCATATCAAACCCGTAACACAGTGCTTTTCAAACTTAAGGATATATAAACATCTAAGAAATTTTTGTAGTGAGTAGCTTAATCTTAATGTGGTAATTATTTAAATAGAATAGTTTCAACATTTTTGATTAACATGAGATATGTATCACAGGCTGATACAGGTCCTAGAGCATACCAGGATAGGGAAAGAACCCTTATAATGTATGGATTTGCACTAATATCCTATGAGGAGGGATTAGTAATGAAGAATCTCACTGCAGTTATATTGATTCATGATGTACATCTACTGTAGATGTATATTAATTGTGTGGTTAAATGTCTGTATGCCTTTTATGAAGAGTATTTAGCTCTTTTTAGGAACCCTACTTATAACAAAATCTTTTCCATATCTTTTTTTGTTTGTTTTAAAAGAAATACATGTGAGTCCCACTTTATTTTTGTTCCTTTTCTCCACAATAAACTTCTTCTTTCTCTAAACAAACAAAAAACACATCGTTATCATAAGATATCATAAGGTAGAAAAGTACATATAGAACATTAAAATGAATCTGTATCTTTTCCTTCAGCTCTAAGTATTGGCAGAGTCAATTCTTTGTCATTTGGTGGCAGATGGATTGGTTTGAATGTTAACAGCACTGAGAACAGCAGTACATTTCTGAAAAAAGTTAGACTTGTTTTGAAGCAGGTCAACCCTCTTAGGGTGAATCACATGAAATTACTGTGTTACTAGGTCAAAAATGTCAGATATTGGCAGTTTCATGTGGATAAGCTTTTAGTATCAGAGGAATTTATTCTTTTAAGTGATTTAGTAAGCACTCACTGTGGTCATCTGAGGATGAATTGTTGAAATAACCCCCAGTTGATTGTCTTTGTCAGTAGTTAAGTGGTGGATAAATACATATCAAAGGCCAGGGGAAATAGTTGAGGCTGTGGTTTCCAATACCACTTTTCAGGTCTCTGATGGTGGGGAAACTAGTGGGGGTGCAGAAAAGGAGGAACATGTGGTAGAATGGTATTTTTGTTCATCTCAAAGCAGAAAAAAATCAGCCTAGGAGCAAGAAAAACTTTGTGGTGGATAAACTTTTTGATGGATAGAAAACAATTTATGTGGTATTTATAAAGTATTCCTACCTGTTATATTGTCTTTGACAGATTTGAATGACATCTGTGAGCCAACAAACATGTCTGTAAATCCTAAATATGACTTTAAGTTTATAATTTGTTTTTACCTTGTGCTTTGGATTTGCTATGTCTTCTTTTCTCCGTAAATTAACTCTTTGTATTTATGTGGATATAAAATATCAAAAGCAAAAATGGAGTCAGAGATGTAATTTCATTTTTTTGACCTGATTCTTTTATTTTGTCATTTATTCGTGTGTGTGTGTGTGTGTGTGTATCATAATAGGAATCATTAAGGGGAAAGAGCAGAACTGAGCACATCAAAGTTATAATTGCATTCCCAGTGTGTAGCCCAAGTACACAGCTTTCCTTATAGGAACATCACAAGTTACCCTGGTGGTGTAGTTCAGGTTCCTTTCTCTGCACATATTCATCACAGACAAGCAAGCAATCTTGCCTTTGCTCTGGAGGTATTTATGTTGTTGTTTACCTTTGAGATTTTCCTATCCAGAATATTTTAGACATGAAAATATTCAGGCAAGTAAGTGAGATAGGCTTCTCAGTTGAAGTCACTGTTTGTAGTAGTATTAAGTCATTTTTAGCAGCCTTTGGTTGTTTTCTCTGTAGGTTTAAATAAAATATTCATTTCTATTATGGTTGTAGCTTGACTTGTGGTTGACTCCTGGAGCTTAATAGGTAGTAATTTTTGTTTTCTGGAAAAGTCAGATAGCAGTCTACCGGACTGAAAAAGAGCACCTGGAATGATGAGAAGAAAATGTGAAAACATTATTTCTTTCCAGAGACTAATGGAACAATGAGTGAAGATGGTTTTTTTATTTATAATCTCTTATTTCCTAGTAGGATAATAATGACCTAGAGAATTATTTGACACATTAAAGGATTCTGTTTGGCTTTTCTTTATTTATTAATATTGCTTTTTAAAATAACCACCATGAACTGCAGATGGAACATACCCTGAATTTCTTTATTTAAAATTTCCTTTGATCTTGAAGAGATTGGAGTTTAAGTAAAATTGATCTCTCCAAGCCAAGAACTATAAGATGTCTATTCTCAAAGTTGGAACTCAGTCGGAATATGGCCAGTGAGTCAGTATCTGAATCCTGATACCAAACTAAGGAAAGACTGACTATGTCTGTCTGTCTGCACTGCAGAGATTTTTTTTTTTCTTTTTAAGATTTATTTATTTATGCATACAAGCACGGGGGTACAGACCAGAGGTGCGGGGGTGGTGAGAGAATCCACCAGACAGAGTGGGGAACAGCACAGGCAGATCAACAGAAATACACTGCTGAGAGGAGCAGCAGGCGAGGCAGGAGAGGTCTGCTGTGCTATGTGGGTCCCCTCCCCAGCCGGGGGCAGGGATCGAACTCGTGCTGCAGAGGTTGCGGTTTGCTTTATAGTGCATTGCTTAACCCACTGCGCCACCAGGGAGGGCCCTGTCCTGCAGAGATTTTTTGTCACAAGCAGTTATTTTTATGAGCAAGAGTGTTTTTCCATTTTTATATTGCTTTGACATTACTGCTACAAAAGTATTATTAAAAATTTCACCGTCAGTCCTAATTATAAGTTTTTTTTTATAGTCACATACAATTGTACCTTTGCAAGCCTCACTGGTGAAATGAATTTAAAACATTGCCATATGTGTGCTTATAATTTGTGGGCAAACCAAGCATGGTAGAATTACTAGTGTTGTAGAATTTTTTTTGTATGTAAACTATGAGAAAATCAAATGTGGCCTATGTATAATATTATTAGTATTACATAAATTACTGTTTTGGCAGTATTTGTTTTGAAAAGGGAAGCATTGGCTCTAGGACTTATAGGTGTCATCATTGGACTGATTTGGCAACCCAAGAGATGGACATGCCTTGAGAACAGCAGGAATGATAGCGTCTCGCATCTTGCTGGGACCAGAGGCTTCTATGTTGACAGCCTCTAAGTTAGATTGTCTGTCATATACCCTGATGTTGGTAGATAACGGACTGTTGTACGCCTTTTAATATAATTGTTACCAGCCTTGAAATTAGTGGCTCTGTCTTTTCCAAATATGAATTCATCATATTAATTAGGAAAGAGGGTTTGCTTTCAGATACAGTTAATGGTACTTAAATGATAGTGTTTCAAAGGTGTATATAAATGTGTTTAGAATTTAAAATCTGTAATAAATGACACTTATTAGGATGAAATGTGGAGGCATTGAGGGAATGTGGAGTCTTCATATAGAAGTGGAGTAAAATGTATAAAACATGACATTTTTTTTTTCCTATATAGGACAATGTCAGGAAAGAATATTTCTTTCCATGATGAATGATGGTAGGATTTTGACTTTACTGAAATTGTAGGGTAAAATGCAGTGGGAAATAATGAGTGTGATGGTATTATTTTGAGAAATGAGAAACAATTTATGATCAAGTGGTAAAAGAAAAATGGTGGTGATACAGGAAAAAGTAGGATAAAAACAAACAACAAAACCTCAAGGCAAAGGATCCTTAGTGCTTGGAGGACATTTTTGGAGTTTTTGTTCAGAAAGGTAGATTATACCAAATTTGACAAACAGAGGGGTAGCTCAAAAAGTAAAATTGGACAAGATTACAAGTGATACTATGTATTTCTAAAACTTGCCTTTCAAAGCTAGATCCGTTTCATATGACACGATAATCATGAGGTCCTTAATTGAATTCACTTATTTCTGTGCTAGATGTGCAGTTTCATAATCTAGCCATCATCTTCTAGTACCCTGTTGTGATTTGAAATATTGATCTCCAAGGATGAATCCGCGCCAGAAAATTAATGCATGGGCAAATACTTGTTTTCAGATTAATATCTGAAAGCTAACTGTTTAACAAAGCTTATTTTATTTAAGGCTAATGGGTCTACTCAGACTTGCAGACCAGAGGCATGGGCCTGAGAAAATCTTATATGTGTTTACAGACCCCCTCTTGGGTCAGAATTAGTTTTTGTTACATTCTTGACCTATGTTGTTTCTTCTGTCCAATATCAGAGGACCTTTGGCATCTTTTAACAATACTTCACCTAATGAGGTTTGTCAGTTCATGTTTACCTTTCTAATTATTATGGTATGAATGTTAACCCTTGTTGCCTTCTTACATTTAAGTGGAATGGTGTAATTAAATCTTACAATTATCTGTAGTGATTTTACCTACTGTACTTGTTCTTAGGTGTTTCCAGTTTCTGGCAATCAGAAAAAAAGTCAGTAAAGTCAGCAAGAACAACAAAAGTTAAAGAAGCAAGAAACAAGAAAAAAACTTAAAAGTTGAAAGGAACTCTAGTCCAGCTAGGAGTTGTGAGGGCAGTCAGTTGAGAATATTTCTAGAGGCCAGTGTCACAGCATTTTCAGATTGGGTGAGGGGAGGTAATGATTTCATTGTTTGCAGTTCAATGTTATCACATAGTTAGGAAAAGAGCAACTGTCATGTTTAGTCACAGCCATCTTGGTGACTTTACTGAAGTCAACAAGTTCTCCATCTCTGGGTTCAGAAGAAGGCAGTTTAGTTTCAAGTGATCCAAGCCAAAAAGACTGGAAGGATTAGTTTGGAGCACCATAACTAGATATTGGGAAAAGAAATCAGTATCCACTCAGTTTGCAGGCACAAAAGCAGAAAGCTTTTTTCTGTTCCATGTGATCGCATGGACCAGAAAGTGATGTTCAAAAAGGAAGAAAGGAAGAAAAGTTACCAAAACATTTTTTTTTTTATTTGATTGCCAGATGAGGGTCAGGGTCCTCAGTAAACTTTACATTATGTTTATATCTCATAGTAATGGGAGGTCAAATTTGATGTGTAGGGATTTTTTTTTTTTACTTAAGGAAAAGACTGACACTCTATACACATTGTTCCTACTAGGGAACCTAATGAATGACATTAGGGATGTTTATTAGGTCGTTCCTATGTATTGGGTCTTGATCTAAGAGAAGGGGTTTGTGTAACAATGAATGTCGGTGGTCTAATCTTGACACTTCCCACTCACACTCCTCCAAAAGTAATAAATCCAACAGAAAAAGCACAGCTGACTCATGTCTTAAGAACAGCAGACTGCACAAGCCTGTGGTTGCAAGCACAGGAACTCCTGAAGAGGTTTAAGAGACTGTGAAAAAGAATAGCGGGGCATGGAGGACTTAGATGAGATGCAGACAAAATCAAGTCAGAAAGAGATGGCTGGAACTCAATATTAGTTTACAGCATTGATCACAGGTAAAGAAACTAAGAGTGGCATCAGTACTGGCAGCCTTTGTAGAGATGTTAGAGATTCAGCTATATATAGGAAGGGTAGTACCCTTTGAAGACATAGCAGTGAAAATAAAAAGGAAAGAAAATGGGGAAATTAAGGATCCTGCTACATGATACTTCAAGTCCTCACCATTCCCCCACCTGCATCATTCATAAAAAGTACATAAGAAAGGGAAGATCTGATGGGAGAGGGTTCTCAAAAATAACACAGTTTTGTGTAGTTCACAGGACTTTAACAAAGTAGCCTAAATCTATACAGAAGCACTATAAAAAATAGGACAACAAGGATCAAGACATTTCAATTGGTGAAAACTCATTCTCAAAAATTCAATCATGAAATTAAAGAAAACTGTACACAATATTGTAATCTAAATTAAATTTTCTCATTCAGGCTCTTGGGTACATGAAACATAGACTCAAACCACCTTGAGTTGGAAATATAAAGGCTGAGAATAGAATTGGACAAATACCAAAATGAAATGAAATGAGAGGTAATTAAACTCTTGGGTAATAGAAAAGAAAACATCAAACCTGAAATAAAGACTAAATTACTAGATCCCCAAGGGAAAAAAGACTCAAATGACAGTATCCCATTGTATAGTTGTTCTATTAAACATAAATGGTCTAAATACAAATCATGGACTGGCAGAATGGATTTTAAAAAATGACCCAATTATATGCTGTCTATATATATATAAAAAAATCATTTCAAGTATAATTGTATTGGTAGGCTAAAAGAAAAAAAAAGATGTTAAAAACAAACTATACAAACACCAAAAGCAAGCTAGAGTGAGTGTATTATTATCAGGCAAACAGTTCAGAGAAAAAAAAAAAATGCCAGAGATAAAGATGTGTATACACTGATAAAAGGCCATTTTACAAAGGACACAGAACAATACTAAATATCTATGCAGTAAACAACAGCGCATCAAGATACACAAAGTAAATGCTGGCAGAATTCAGATGAGAAATTCATAAATCTCTGATTATAGTTAGGAATGTCAATAACACTGTCTAATTCAACAATAAAATAAATATTTAGAAAACCAGCAAATATATAGCAAAATTAAGTTTTGTAACAGGGTCAAATTGACATTTATGGAACTCTCCTCCCAATATAAGCAGAATATATATTTCATTCATAATTTCATATACCAAGATAAACATGAGGTGATAAAGCAAAGTTTAGCATACTTCAAGAAAATCTAACTAGCTATTATTAACAAATAGCAGGTAAAGTAAATGGAGAGGGGCACTTCATTTAAATGAAAATCTTATTCCTCTGCCCCTTGATTCTAAATTTCTATTGTCTTGGAAAATGGGAAAATAGATATGCTTCATCTGACAATGTACCCACATGATAATGAAACATATCTATTAATTATTATCCATGATAAACAGTCTTTTTGTCTTCTTTATTTTACAGCTTCTTTATTAAAAGGACTAAAACATGCTAACATAGTGCTGCTTCATGACATCATCCACACTAAGGAGACATTGACCCTTGTGTTTGAATATGTGGTAAGTAAAATAAGAATTCAGATTTTATAGATATGAATGATAGTCTCATAGTAGAGAGAGTTTCATTTTTAGGTTGCTGTCCACAAGTGGGTGTTTCATAGTCTACAATGAGACATAATTTTAAAGGATATGTATCTTAACAGGAAAATCCAGAAGCATGTTAAGTTGAATTTTATCAGACATTATTTCTTTATATTCTGTTTGTTTCTAGAATACATTGTAATTTTTTTGTTTAATCAAATAGGATTAAATAGCACATTGGAGAGCCCGTGTCAAAGGTAGGTCACAGAATAAAAATGGCTTTTTTCTTTGACCGTACCTTGGTTTTTCATATGGATCCTTATTACGACATTTTCTGTGGAGGAAAGGCTGATACTTATAATTTAGATTTCATGGTTTTCCCTCTCAGTTGGTATTTTAGCTATTAATTAAACCTTCCAATTTGCATAGCACACAATGTAATGATCTTATTGTGTTGAGAGTATTACTGCAAGAAGACTTGGACTTGAACTCATAATTAATCTTTCTCCCTTTCCCTTAGAAAAACATATGGTATTTGTGTAGCATCACTTCAGCATTTAACTGAAGAATCATGAAATGTAACCATGATAATTAACACCCCAATTTTCACAGATGGATCTGAGAACATGTAATTTATAAGATACAAATGACATTGGTGGAGACTTCTGTTGAGAAGAATAGCTGTTGGTATTGTGAATGTATTAAGATCCCATTTTGTAATTACCACACTACTTTTTTTGAAAAATTTGAAACAGTTTCCACTTTTCCTTAAAATATATATAATAGAATGAATATTTGCAACATTTTTGTCTTGCTAATGGCTGCCTGTGTCTGTTTGTCATTTGAAATTTGTTGTCTTGTGAAGAAGCCATTCATCTTGTCTATTTACATATAAATGATAGATACATTTGAATAATATGGTAATGTGGCTACAAGGACAGCTAGAGCTGAGCAATTGCATATATTACTTGCTACCAAGAATGGATACAGATTCACACATCAATGCAAATATAATTTCTTTTGTTTAATCGATGATTTTGGAGTCAATGTATTCAGCTGATTTAGACTTGGAATTTTTGTTTCATATATTCCAGTATGTCTAGTTGCAATATTTCATTTCTAGATTTTCCTTAGTATACTTGACTAACTTTTGCAATGTTTTATACAAAAGATATTTCAAGCAGCCCTCCTGGGTTCCTGTGATATGCAGGTGCTTCTCTCTTTCTCTTTTGCCTAATAAGCCTGTCCTTTTCAAATGTAAAAAGAAGAAAACTAAAGCTATTTTAAAAATGTACTTGCATGCCCCCCTCCTCTGCTGAATAACTACATTAAAATAAAGAAAAATTGTTTGACTCCTATAATCAGTAACATTGAGAAAGTTACTTAAAAAAAAAACTGAAAATATGTCCTTTATATCTTAAAGAAAAATTAAATATACTTGTGAGGCTAAACTCTCCATGTTAGATTGGGTGTCACTTAATAATTTTATGTTCTGTGGAAGTTGCCACAGAAAAGGAAAGATTTACTGTCCTCAGTGTCTGTTGATTGATTAAGACACATTTTTAAACAGTCATTTTTCTATGAGTGAGTGAAATTTTCCCTGGTCCCAATTCTTGTGGAGACATCCCACATGTCATAACCATGTGATAGTGTGGACATTTGCAGAACTCTGCAGAAGTGACATTTCATTCCTGACTTCTCTGGGAGGGTTAAGACAGATGAACCTGTTCTCTTGTAGAGAATGAGGCAAGTGTGTCCTTATTGGCTTGTAATTGCCCCATCTTGCCTCCTCACTCCAACTTTATTTCTTTACTTTCCCATTGGTTTTATTTTTACCTTCCTCTTTTCTACCTTTCTTTGTCCTTTTCTATTCTTTTCATCTCTTAACCTTTTTGTTCTCTTCACAAAGACATTTTGTTGCTACAGCTGAAGTTTGTTGGCTTGTATGCCAAATTGTTAAGGGCAGGGAGAGGAGCACCCAGAACCCCCAAGCCTGCCCTCTCTGAATGGGTTCTGCCATCCGCTGCATTAAGACAAACACATAAAACCTTTAATGGA
>JAGFMF010012082.1:574497-607048 GCA_019455555.1 Galemys pyrenaicus | reverse complement strand
TCTTCTCTGCAGAAATCTTCTTTTCCTCCTCAGCTCCACCCACTTAGGGCGGAACCAGGATTTTGGAACTTCCCCTTTTCCTGGGATGACCCTGTTACAAAATGTTTTAAAGTATGTCTGCAGTCAGAATAGAGGGGCAGAGGAGTGGAGAGAGGGGAGCCCCAAGCTGTATAAGATTCCTACAAGAGTTTTCCCCAGATAGAGTAAGGAAGGTAGAGACTCCTGTCAGCATTGTTCTGTCCATATGGCCATTACCCAGCATTGTTACAGGGCAGGGAGAGGAGCACTTAGAACCCCTAAGCCTGCCCTCTCTGAATGGGTTTTGCCATCCGCTGCATTAAGACAAACATAGAAAACTTTTAATGGAAAGGAACTTTAATACAACTAGGGTACAATAAAGAAAGAACAAAGAATATAGTTACTAAGTCAAGCATCCAAAGTTACCCATCTCCTTGAGGGTAAAAGTTTAGCCAAATAGGATTGGCCTAAAGCAAGGCCCAAAAGCCTGCCACACATTTAAAGGACCTTTTAGTAGAGACCCATAGAAAAGGGTCAGAAAGAGTCAGACAAATCTGGGAGGAAAAGAGCAAAATTAAAATTAAGATGAAAGCTGCCATTGCTAACCTTCCCACGGGTCTCTTACTCACATTTGTTTTAACCAGTCCAAGACCAAAAAGCAAGCACAGTTTTTTTACATGTCCCTCTGCTCCACGTGCCTCATTTAGGTTTCCTTGCTGTTCTCCATCTTCCCTTTTCTCTTCTCTGCAGAAATTTTTTTATTTTCAGCTCCACCCACTTAGGGTGGAACCAGGATTTTGGGAACTTCCCCTTTTCCTGGGACCACCCTGTTACAGCATGAAAGTAACTTTCCTCAGTGTATTCTTAAGTTTTTATTTCTTATACTCCCTTTTCATTACTTTTTATTTGTAAATAGGATGATATCTAAAGGAAGAGTTAATATTCTTATATTTCATGCATCCATTTATTTATTTATTTATTTTTTCTATAGATGCCAACTTTATTTTTTTATTAACATCTTTTTATTTATATATATTTGACATCAATTGTAATCCCCATGCATTCCCCATCACCATATCACCAGTGCACCATCACCTCAGTCCCCCCCCACCCATGCTCCTGTCTACCCTCAACCTTCCCCCTCTTCCCTCCCCATCAAGTGTCCCAAATTTGTTCTTGTCTTTTCATTTTTGGTTTTTGTGTCTTTATTGTTGTTGTTATTATTATTATTGTTCTTATTCCTTTCCTTGATCCTTATTTGGTTCCTTTATATTCCTCTTAGGGGAGGAACCATCTGGTATTTTTCTTTTGCCTTCTGACTTACTTCGCTGAGCATGATCCCTTCCAGTTCCATCCATGTTCCTATGAATGTGTTACAGGGCAACCCTAATATAAAATGGGTTTGCCTGACTGGGTTTTTACCCATGCGCTTGAACTGCACTTATAATGCCCCAACTGCAGGCACACACAACAAAGGTTAATAAAGGGTTTTATTTACAAGGGAAGGAGAAATAGCGTAGTGAATAACACAGGGGGAAGAGAGGGATATAGATTTGTAAATATTTTATCAGTTTCTTGGAGCTGGAACTCAATGGTGTGCTGAGAGCTGACTTTCAAGAGAGAGAGAGCCAAGGCCCACGTGTCTGCTTTTATATTCAGCCTGGCTGCTTAACTCCACCCCCTCAGGTCCCAGTGATCCGCTCTTCAGTAATGACCTTATGGGATTTGTAGTCCTTGGATCTTGTAGGTCTGGAATGGGGGTCAAAGTCCATAACCTATTTGTATAATTCATTCAGGAGGGTCTTTCCCCCTAACAAATGCATCTAGTTTTTCATTTTTGACTGCTGAGTAGTATTCCATCGTGTATATGTACCACAGCTTCCTGATCCACTCATCTGTTTTTGGGCATTTAGGTTGTTTCCAGGTCTTACCTATTGTGAAGAGTGCTGCTATAAACATAGGGGTGCAGGCATTCTTTTGAATCAGAGTTTTTGGGTCTTTTGGGTCTATTCCTAGGAGTGGGATTGCTGGATTATATGGGAGTTCCATTCTTAGTAGATTGAGGAACCGCCATACTGCTTTTCATGGATCCATTTAATAGACTGCTTTTCATACAGTATTTGGCAGATATAAATTCTGTTTTGCATGTTTCATAGCAGTGGAAGGTGAACAGCCATCACAGGGGAACTTTACTGAAAAATCAGAGGCTCCATAGCTGGTCCCCATCAGTGATGGGAATTTCAAAGCATGAAATGCCTTTGTGAATTAGAGCTGATGTAGGTGAGGACAGTAGATGAGGAAACAGGAGGGCAGTGTAGGCTAGAGGTGGTGTGAGAGGAAGGTGTTTTTCACTAGGAAGGTGAAAAACAGTTGAGGCCAGTTTGACCATAATAACAGACTAACAACTAAAATTTATTGTTTTATGTAGGAAACTTTGCTGGGGACTTTTCAGACATGACCTTGGAGTTAGGAATCTCAGCACAGAGAAACCTAAGGATTAAGAAGATTAATAGCTATTCCAAGATTTTTATAGTTTATAGAAGAGACGCAGGCCCATCTTACTTTGAATCTTCATTACATTATTATATCTCCTGTTTACTTTTGTAAGTTTACTAAGGTTGAGCCATTAGTGCAAAGAGGGAAAGATAACTTTGTTCTTTCTTTTCATAACCCTCCGCTGTTTTGCACTTAAATTTCTAAGTGCAGTTAAATCCTAAATGCCATTAGATTGCTTTTTAGTTTACATAAGTAGACTGTGTATTTGTAGACTGATCAAAATCTAGCCATTTGAAATTTTATTTCTGTTATGAAATGTCTTACATTTCCATAAAGCAAACTTTGTCCCATGTGTTTTACTGAGATCTACTTATACACATAGTCACACAAACTCAGACACACACTCTCACAAGCACAGGGCCTTTCATTTAGCAAGCTCTAAAATCAGTATCATAACAGTTAAATATGTAATTTCATAAACTTGAAGATATTGCCAAATTTCTAAATTGTTAACATGAAAGTTATTTTCTAAAATGTTGACTTTGTTGTTCCATCTAATTTATAATATCTTCTTTTGGAGAGAGGGGACTGAGTAATTAAACAGTGTAAGAAAAATCAATATACCCATACACATACATATCTCAGGTCCATTAAAACTCAATATGAAGGGAAAGCAAGCTATTATAAGATTTATTAGGCACTATTGGAGTTTTCCTCTGGATTTTAGAAATAATTAAGTGTTTATGGGGTTTTTGAGTTGCCTATGTAATTTGAGTGCCACAAAGTGAGAGATTCTTATTTATGATAATGTACACACAGTATAAATATATTTCTGTATTTTTCTTAAAAGAGAACTCTAAGCCTACCTGTTTTATAGTGTTCCCACAAATGAAATTTCAGGTTACATAAAAGACTTCTAAGGGCCAAAATAATAAAGATAAGTGATGAAAAGTTAGTGATACAAAAACTCAAGGAAATGACTTTGGAGGTTATTATTTGAAATGATTCTGTGGACAATAAGCTATTGCTAGCTTAGACTGTCTTTTAACACTCCAAAATGGTCTGAAATACAGACTCTCATACATTTTAAAAGCATGTGGATATAATAATAGAATGATCTACAGCTGCAAGTCTGGGGACACATTGGGAAAAGTGCAGTCCAAGTTGCTAGCACCGCAGGCACGTAACGGGTGACCCCTGTGCTCATGCATTTGTGGTTAATGTCTTCCTTCCATTGTCAAATGGAGAGTGCAGCTTTCACTAGAGTGGCTCAGTTTGCCTGAGTAGGTATATGGACTACGGAGAAGGACATGTTTGGTGGTGGGAGAGCTATGGTGACTATACCTGAGGGGAGAAATCTTACACTGTCAAAATATTGACAAGGTGTAAAACAATGGTACTTCATTAAAAAATAAATATTTAAGAGAAATAGGTGTCTGACTTCATAATGGTTGAAATTATTCTTAGAGCTATCTTTTTCCTGCATAATATTAAAACTTAAAGATAAATGTAGATAATAGTTTATAGAATCATTGACTCCAGAATATATTTAGTTGTGAAAGTGCTAACATTTTTTCCTACTTAAACCTACAATTAAGCAATTTAGTTTTTATTTTTTGCCAGAAGTAAGTGCTACATCGCCCCTTTTAACATCATACTGATAAATTTAAAGTACATTTCCTAAGTGGAAATAATATTAGTAGTAAACATGATTATGTAAATATACATTACCACTAGGTAAGTACATAGCTATTCAGTTCCATTTTAGATTATATGAGAGTAAAGCAATATGTTGCACCACTTTTCATTATTACAGAGTTAATAATTATGTAAAAGAAGAAAAGCAGCAAACTTATAACTAATCATGATATTTATTGAAGCAATATTTTGGTTTCTTTTACTATGCTATAAATTAATGAAATATTCCATACTATGTGGACATTCCAAAAAATAACAATGCTGTCACCAAAAATCATATAAAGTGATTTATGTATCACCTAAAACGGGACTTCTGTAAGGCACTGTCACAGATGTTATTTTGTTAGATTCTGTCTTTAAGCCCTTTTTGGTAAATTAATAATATACAGTTTTTTATTGATGAAGGATAACAGTACTTGCAGAATTTAATGCAGAGTCACTAAAATTACTCTAATAAGTTAAATGAGTTAAGATAAAAACTTTGGCCCAAGTCTTTTGTGCTGAGAAGCCCTGCCACTCCATTGCACCCTGAGCCCTGCCAGCGTACTATCTGCATAGTTTTACATGATAGTCTGGGGAAAGTGAGATGTTAGGATATGGGACTGAAGCTGAAATTCATGGTTTGTCTTTTCACACTGCCACGTAATTTACTCAGTTATTTGTTTTTTCTGCTTCATGCGTTTTGATTTTTAAATCAATGGAAAATGCTTTAATTTGCATGATCTTATAACACATCTGTTTTCAAAAACCTTAGCTCTCCATCAATATTCTCATTTCCAGATTAAACTTTACTGCAGTGATTGAACATTTTTCAGCTTTCCTGTGAGATAAAATATATGCATGTGTGCATGTGCATACTTTATTTATATGTACTTTTTTTTTCAATTGTACTATTTTTTTTTTTATTGAGGTAAGGTGGGTTGGCAGCACTCTTTATGATTTAGGGATATAGGTTCACACCACCTCAAATATAGTTTCCACACCACATCCATCACCAAAGAGCCAATCATCCTTCACTTTAGTGCATTGGATCCCTTCCTCACCTTTACCCCCTCTTTCTCTGGTAGCCTTAATTCTGCAGTCATATTTCTAGGATTTGCTTTGGTTAATTTTATCTGTTCCTTTGTTTTATTTCCTTATATTCCATAGACAAGTGAAATTATCTGGGATTTGTCTTTCTCTTTCTGACTTATTTCTCTTGATATAATCCCTGTACTTCCTTCCCTGTTATCACAAAGAGCAAGATTCTTTGTTTATGTACGCCACATCTTGTTTATTATTATTTTTTAAAAAAGATTTATTTATGCATACAAGAACTGGTGTACAGGCCAGAGGTGTGTGTAGGGTGAGAGGATTCACCAGAGACAGAGTGGGGAACAGAACACGCAGATTGACTGAAATACACTGCAGAGGGGAGCAGTGGGCGAGGCAGGAGAGATCTGCTGCGCCATGTGGGTCACCTCCCTGGCTTGGGATCAAACTCAGGGCTGCAGTGACTGCAGATGCTTCATAGCACTAGCATGGTGCTTAACCCCTTGTGCTACTGGGGAGGCTCTACCACATCTTCTTTATCCACTTGTCTGTCACTGGGCACTTAGGTTATTTCTAAAACCCGGCAATTGTAGACAGAGCTGAAATGAACACGAGTACATATATCCCTTCAGATTATGTGTTTGATTTCTTTGGATAGAAGCCTAGGAGTAAAATTTCTGGGTCATATGGCATTTATTTTTAGTATTTTGAGATATTTCCATATTGTTTTACATAGGAACTGGGCCAGTCTACATTCCTGAGAACAGTGTGAGGATTCCTTTTTCTGGTCTTTTTGTTATGGGCTATTATTGTGGGTATGAAGTGGTATCTGATTTTCGTTTTGATTTGCAGCATTTCTCTAATGATTAAGTGATGGATGATGAGCATTTCTCATGGGCTTGCTAGCCATGCTAGCTTATTTGGGTAAGAATCTATTTAGCTCTTCTGCACTTTTTTGATTGGGTTATTTCTTTTCTTGTATGAGTTCTTTGTATATCTTGTAAATCAGTCCCTTGTCAGATGTTTGATGTACATACATTCTCTGCCATTTAGTAGGATGTTGGTTTTTGTTTTGTTTTGTTTTTTCATTTTAATGGTAGTTTTTTCCACTGTGAAGAAGATTTTTACTTTTTTATAGTCCAGTTGGTATATTTTTGCTTTTGTTTCCCTTGCCATTGTCAGGTTCCTAAAGATTTCACTCAAACTATAGTTGAAAAGTAAGTCAAATAATAAGGAGCAAACAGCAAAAAATACTAAAAAGGATTCTCTCTCCTTTTTTTAGTCATTAACTTTTCTAATGCCACTAGGATTAGCTGTTTGGTTGAATGACACTAGGTCACTTTCTCATGTTTTGACTGCACAGTGTCCTAAGAAAATGAGTGTCTGGTCTTTTGACTTTTATAATGGCCAATGAGTTCTGCCTACCAACAAAATTCATTAAACATGAGACTTTACCAACATAGGGAATATATTCAGATGTTCAATATACTTCCTCAGTTCCCTTCTTTTCCTAATGTCGACCCCTCTCCCTCACCATGTTACCTCCCCAAAGAACTTCATTAACCTATGATGGACTGAATTCATTATCTAATGCCAGATAAGTAACATCTAGAATTGTAAAAAGAATTTCAGTTGGAGTAGTCACATTTGTTATGATCTTTGAGAAGTCACCAAAAATGCAGGTGAGCAAAAGGGATGCTGATTTTGAAAAGATGGTGCTGAACAAACCTGACTCTACAGACATAATAACCTTAATATAGAACATTAGTAAAATTCAAAAATGGATTTAGACACTAAAATATAATAATCTATATTCCTTTTTTATTATGAAGCAATGTTTTTGTTTTTTATTTTTATTTCAGCAAAGCTTGTGATAGGCTTTTTTGAGATCCTTAAAAACAGATCAAATTGAAGTCCACTTGTTAGAAGATCATTGCTTTTCAGTTTAATGCTTGTTGAATAACTTCTCCTAATGTCTATTGATTAATGAATTGACATCACGGTGAGAGTGGAAAAATGGCTATGGGGGTTGCTAGAGGGCATTGTTTGTGACCTTGTCTTGATATTTTTATTAATGAATCTTATAAAGACTTGATGGTGTTGTACTTGACCTATTTGTGTGTATGTCCTAGCTGGGAGCCACAGTTAACACTTGAGAAGATTGAATCTGATGAAATGATGAGTTGAACCTGTAAGGTGAATTGCTGTAGGGATAACAGTCTATTTGTTTAAAAAATAAAATGCAGTGCAACCAAATTAAAAAAACAGGGTGGAAGAAAGTGAATTAAAAACAGTTCATGTGGAAAATAGTTGTAAATTCTTTGGCTCAACTGGAGCCCACACTAAGGTGTGACTTTCAAGAAAAGGTAATGTAAGTAGAAAGGAAGAGAATTGATAGCGCAACTATATTTTACATTTGGGTCTCATCTACAAGTGCAATGTTTTGACAAGATGTGAAGCAAAGAGGAGTGTGCACAGAGGAAGGGCAATAAAATGACAAGAGTCCTATGAACACTGTACAATATGGAACCAGGAAAAGGTGTCAGGAATACTTACTCTGGAAAATTAAAGATGTAGTGGAGATTAGAGGAAAGGTAACGTACATATTCCAGAGACGCTAACAAAGTCAAGTGTAAAAGTTTTGGGAAAACTTATTTTGCGTACTCTGGGAAGAATGTTTTGTATTAACTATAAAATTAAGTGCCTTGAGGTATAATAAGCACATTATCACTAAAAGTATACAAAAGGAGTATAAATAAACCCACATCTGAAATATTATAGGGAGGATTCCTCATCTGTATTCTATCTATGACATTGAAGCATGCAATTTAGCTGTGATTTCATATAGTTGACTGAAACCATGAAGTAGGTATAATGTCCTTCTCTTTTGCAGATGAGGAATTTCCAGCCAAGATGTCAAATGTTCTATGCATGCTCTTTCCATGGCCATATCATACATCTCCCATGTTGAATGTGAATTCAGATAGCATCAAGTTTACATAGCACGGCCCTTCCCAAGTTTTTCAACTACTAAGTAAGCTGATCCCATTGGTGTAATTTTCAAAGCTGAAACACAACTTGTTGCCATTCATTTGTTCATTCACTTTTTCCCCACCAGTATATATGAACTGTTGCCCATCTGTCAGAGACCATCCTTAAGTTCTGCAGATGCAAATAAATAATTCTCACTCTTAAAGAGGTTGAAATCTTCTGGAGGGTGGTGATCTTAGAGTTCATAATATCCTTATGCCATGAGCTTTGTAAGTTGTCATAGATCTTTTTGTTTCAAGGGACTAGAAAATATTCATGTTTCAGTGAAAACAGTGGGTAAGTTGGATTTGATTCATGGGCTTGGTTTATGGAAGAGTCTTAAGGATATTTTACCTTCATTTATGGAGAACTAGTTACACAGTTTAATGCTATAATCTTCTGTGCTGAAGAGGGGTGTTGTCATTCAGAACCAAGTACAGAATGTGAGCAGATGTAAACATTCTGGATGACTGAATGTGAGTGAGGCATAAAATAGGAGAATTCTAAGCCATAAGGAAAATAAAAAATGAAAAGGAAAAAAGCCAGCTTTTAATCAGTGCTCTTTTATGAACTTTAATTTTCTCTAATTGGTAGGACAAAGTCAATTAACTTCTCTTCTGTCCTTCTCCCTGATGTTTTGTTTTTTTCTCTCATCTAATAGAGAATTGTGATGTCTTTTAGTCATTTTCAACTGTGTTTTTTTCACTATCCTGTTGGATGCTTCATTTTAGATTGTGTTACTCTTTTTGTTTCCATCATACCTATCTTCAAGAATCTGAAGAAACTGCATGTCTCAGGGGCTAATGGAGACACAAGAGGGATGAATTAAATTTAACAAGATGATAGGAATGATCAGCTTGGAGAAATTAGAGAAAAACTCCAGCTAAGATACTAGTGTTGCCGTCTGACTAAAGTACCCAAGAACAGGATAAAATTAATTAATAATTCCAATTACCTTAATATTATTTTTGAATAGGTCATTAAGAAATTGGAGAAAAACTCTTTAATAAATTTGTCTCTAAGTAAGAAAATATACTTTTTAAAAATTTTTATATATACTTTACATCATTCTGCCTTTTTGTACAGTGCATGCTTTCTCCCTTTAAGTGTAGTCCCCGCAGAATTTTCATAACCATTTCAGTCATGCACCATCACCATAGTTCCTTGTGTAAGGACACATGCCCTCTCTTGTTTTGATCCTTCTCCCACCCCCTCTCCTGCAGATGTCTCTGATTATTAGTCATTTGTTAATTTTGTTTTTTATTATAATTATTTTTTTCTCTCACTGGACCCTTATTTGGTTTCCCTACATTCCTCCTATAAGTGAAACCATATAATAATTTTCTTTTTCCTTCTGACTTATTTCACTGAGCATAATCCCTTCCAGCTCCATCCATGTTGCTGTGAATGGCATGAACTTATCTTTTTTGATTGCTGAATAATATTCCATCGTGTATATATACCACATCTTGATCCAGTCATCTGTTTTTGGGCATTTGAGTTGTTTCCATATCTTAGCTATTGTAAAGAGTGCTGCAGTAAACATAAGGGTGCAGGTGATTGTTTTACTTCTTCTTTTCCTATTTGGATTTATCTTTTTCTTCTCTGATTGCTCTGTCTGGGACTTCCAATATTATAGTAAAAAGCAGTGGTGAGAGTGGACAACCTTGTCTTGTTCCAGATCTTAAGGGAAAGGCTTTAAGCTTTTCACCATTGAGAATGATATTGGCTATCAGTTTGTCGTATATGGGCCTTTATTATGTTCAGATATGTTCCTTCTATGCTGAAAATTTCAAGGGCCTTCTTTATAAATGGATGTTGAACTTTGTCTAATGCTTTCTTCAGCATATATTTGTATGATCATATGACTTTTATTTTTCTTTTTGTTGATGTGTTGTATTACATTAATTGATTTTTAGATGTTGAACCATCCTTGTGCCACTGGGATAAATCCCACTTGGTCATGGTGAATTATCTTTTTGATGCATTGTTAGATTCTGTTGACTAAGATTTTATTTAGAATTTTTGCATCAGTGTTCATTAGAGAGATTAGCCTGTAAGTTCCTTTTTTGTATTGTCCTTGTTTGGTTTTGGTCTTAATATAATATTGGCTTCATAAAAAATATTTCTTGGTATCCCTTCCTTGTTAATTTTTTGAAAGAGTTTGTGTAGGATAGGCACTAGTTTGTTTCTGAGTGTTTGGTAGAATTCTAAAGCTGTCTGGTCCTGGGCTTTTGTTTTTGAGGAGGGTTTTGATTACTGTTTCAATTTCACTTCTTATAATTGGTCTGTTTATGTGTTCTATTTCTTCTTTATCTAGCTTTGGATGATTTTATTGTTTAGGATTTTGTTCATCTCTTCTAGATTGCTGAATTTATTTGCATAAAACTTCATAGTAATCTCTGATTATTCTTTTGATTTCTGCTATGTCTGTTGTGCTAAGAAAGTATACCTTTTTCATATCATATAAAATGGGTCTCTAAATTCTCACCAATTTTCAGGACCAGTAATTTGATCTATATATCATTATAACAACCTTCTAACATCTTCTTTAGGTCTACTTAATTATTACAGTTTTTATTATAATTTCTTACATTTCAAGACTATTTAGTGAACATCATAAAACTTTAGTTTAAATACATTTTGTGCTTTGGTAAAAGGCTATTTAACACTCTTCAGGCCTAATTATCCATTTCTGTTGATTTGAGTGCTTTTTTTTGAATGGTAGTATTTCATTTTTTAAAATTAAATTTATTTAATTATATTTGACATCATTTGTATTCCTCAGGGAGTTTCTACCACCATTCCACCCATGCACCATCACCTCTGTCCCTTGTGCTCTTTCTGCCCTCATCCCTGTCTTTGCCCTCCCTTCCTTCCTCTCCCCACTGCCCCCATGGTCCCTTTGGTTTATCTTTGACCTTTTGGTATTGTTGAGTTATTTTGATTGCCTTTGGTTATAATTGCCCATTTCCTTAAGCTCATTCTTCTTCTTCTTTTTTTTTTTTTTTTTTGTTGTTGTTGTAGCTGTTGCTCTTTCACATTCTTCCTAATAGTGAAACCATCTGATATTTTTCTCTTGCCTTCTGACTTGTTTCGCTGAGTATAATTCCTTCTCGCTCCATCCATGTTTCTACAAATGGCACTAATTTGTCATTTTTGATTGCTGAATAATATTCCATTGTGTATATGTACCACATCTTCTTGATCCAGTCATCTACTTTGGGCATTTGGGTTGTTTCCAGGTCTTACCAACTATAAATAGTGCTGCAATAAACATAGGGGTACAGGTGCTCTTTTGGATCGGTGTTTTTGTGTCCTTTGGGTAGATGCCTAGGAGTGGGATTGCCGGATCATATGGTAGTTCCATTTCTAGTAGACTGAGGAACCTCCATATGGCCTTCCATAATGGTTGGATTAGCTTGCATTCCCACCAGCAGTGTACCAGGGTTCCTTTTTCTCCACATCCTCGCCAGTATTTGTTATTGTTGGATTTTTTGATGTGTGCCATTCTTACCGGTGTAAGGTGGTACCTGATTGAGTGCTTTTTAATGCAAGGTATATATCACATGCATATAAAGTGTGAATTAATTTTATGATTTGTTATGAAAAACAGCAGTGTTTACCTCTGACTTTCAACTTTTTCAGTTGATAGTTTGGATTTTCCTCTATCAAAACTTTCTTTTATTGACACTTTATGGCTGTTCATTTTTTGGTGTCATCCAATGAGTCCTACAATGAAAAATGGGAATTGAGAGTTTTTCCTTCCCATTTTTTCACCTGCAAAAGTATGAACCTATTTTGTGTCATCCTCTCAACCTCTTGCCATTGTTTGATATAGGTGTATCATAGTTTGATTAGATCATAAATTCAAATTTGTATTCTTATGTCAACATAAATTTTCTTTGTAGTTGAAACATACTGATTATTGTGCTTCCTTTTTTCTCTTCAGTTCAGGTTTTTGTTTCCATGAAGTTGATAATTTCTTGGTTTTCTAGTTTCTCTTGAATTTCATGTCTCCCAGGTTCATTTAACTGGCGCATCACCCTTTATTGCTTTCTTTTGATGCCCAGCCACATCTTTCTCCTCGCTAGATGGTTTTTCCCCTCTACCTTATGTTTTGTTTTAGGGGTGTGTACACAATTTCTAATACTTTTATGAGAAATGACATGTGGAAGATTTTTTTTTTTACACATTACATTTCTGAAAATATCTATTTTTCACTGATACTTGACCAACATTTTGACTAGAAATAGAATTCTTGATTGGAAATCACTGCAATGTTATTTTTCCATTGTTGCCTGGTTTTCAGTGTTCCTATTAAAATACTTTTCTTTATCTTTAATGCTTTGAAATTTCTGATGAAGTGTAAAATAGATCAAGTTGTGGAGTTATTTTCTTTGGGCCCACCCTTTCAATCTGAAAACTAATCTCTTCTTCTTTTTTTTTTTTAAATGTAAAGTGTGTATCTCAGAGGTTTTGAGTATATTCACAGGGTTGTGAAGCCATTACTACCATCTAATTAAAAAAAAAAAAACAACTTTATGACACTAAATAAAAACTCCACACCTATTACCAGTCACTCCAAACTTTCTGCCCCTCCAACCCTTAGTAATTATTAATCTACTTAAGGTCTATATAGGTTTGATTGGATATTTCATATAACTAGAATCATATTAATTTGTGACCTCTCACTTAGCATATTTTTGCAGTTTAACCATTTTGTACTGTCTATCTGTCTTCATTCTTCTTAATATCTGAATAATATTTCATAGTATGGATATATCACATTCTTATTCATTCTTATCCATTCTTCAATTGATGTGTGCTTTTGCATTGTTTTTACCTTTTGGTATTTTGAATAGTGATGCTTTGAACACTTGTATAAACTTATGTTCGAGTATCTATTTTCCATTTTTTGTTGATTATAGGGCTAATGGTGTAATTGCTGAGTCATCTGATAACTCTTAAATTTTTAGGACTGTCAAACTATTTTCCAAAGTAGATGCACCATTAAGTTGTCTAACTAATAGTTTGGGGTGGGGATAGCTTCAGTTTACCATATCATTTCTAACATTTACTATTATCTTTTTTATTACAGTGGGTGTTTAGTGGTTTTTTTCTTTGTCATTTTCTTTTGTATTTTCCCCATGACTAATAATATTGAGCATCTTTTAATGTACAAATGTCATTTTTATCCAAGAAATTGTCTTAAGTTTTATTATGCTTTCCCTCTTCATTTTTTTCTTTTTGAATCTTTTATTATTTAGATGTTAAACCTCTTGAATTGCTCTTCTAATTTTCTTGTCCTTTGCTATTTTTAAATTATTTTTCTTTAGCTCAGTGTTGAAGGACATTTTTTCAACAATGTTTTACCTGTTCTATTGAATTTTTGAACTTTAATATTATTAATTCCTAAGATTTTTTTTAGTCAGAATATTCCATTTTGTAATATTCTTTTCTTGTTCTCTAATCTTACAGCAAATGTTAATAGTCACTTCGAAGATTTCCAGTAATATTTTCTCCATTTATACAAAGTTTTATTTTTCTTTTAGTTTGCCTTGGTCTTAATCTTTAATATTAGGTACTTTTCTGATAACTTTTGATTCTTGATTGTCTGTTCATACTTACGAGTGGTGCAGTAACAACTTGAGTGAGAACTCCAAGGGTCCAGGTAGCTTATCTCAGTATAGATTTTACTATAAGAACTGACATCAATTTTATTGAAAAATATTGTCACCAGTAAAGGTTTTCCTGAGCTCTTTCCTGGAGGATAGAGAGCTAGCTGTCAACTTTCTGGAAGCACAGTGAGAAAGAGGGACATGGCTTAATCCTACTATTTTTTGGATGGTATCTCTGTCCTAATTGGTTGGGTATCCCAGTTCAGACACTGTTTTATTACCCTCTTGGGTTTTGGAGGGTCAATTATTTTTGTAAGCAGACTGGAAAAGGGATGTATGTAACTATTGAAAAGACTGTCAAACAATCTTCATATTTTAGGACTCCATATGTAGACCTTCTGTTCATTTGTAATTTCTGGTGCTTCCTGTTTCTGAGACTTTTTGTTTTTCTGTTGTACAAATAGGGCTGCTTTTAGGCTTTCTGCACTATCAATTTAATAATCCGTTTGTTTGTTTGTTTGTGTTTTGCTATGCTAACCTTGCTAACATCTGTTTTGGAGCTTCTAAAATTTGGTGAGTGGGGAGAGTACAAAGCAGATGCATATGTTCAGTTTGCTGTCTTTACCTTGGGATGTCATCCATTCTTAATAAGTTTAAGTGTGAGTAGATGCTCGAGCTTTTCTTTTTGAAAACCACTGTGTACTTAGATAATTTTTTCGCATTAATGGCTGTTAAACATTTTAATCGTTCATTTATTAATTGTCTGGTTTATCAAATGTGACAAGGCTAGTGGGAGTAAAGATATTTGAATTAATAGTTAAGTCATCAGACTATTGGTAAAATTTTAGGAACATGAGCAGTGACTGAAGTGTGAGTGTGCTATTTACTAGAATATCCTCTTGATAGAGAATATGTGTTTGTTGGTTAGTCACTTTGATTTTTTTTTTTATGGTGATATGAGATACTGACACACTGTATAAAAACACATACACTGGACAGTATTTTTAAACCAAAAAGAATGCATATAGATGGAAATAAATTGAGGTGAAAGTTTCTGATTTAAAGGTTTAACTATTAATGATATTGCTCATAATGTAAGTTCATTATATTTTTGATAGCTGTCTATGATCACAGACCTCTTTTTTAGAATATGAACCTTGTGTTGAAGCTAACATCTAGGTTCTAGTAATTTACTCCTTTCTTAGTGGTAGATACAAATTCAGCTATAAATCCCCAACAGATGCTCATGCTTCATTTCTATTTCATAATTCAGGAGCTTAAAAAATAATTTGTCATGGCAACCATTTGCTAAATAGGAATTTTCCATTCTCTGAGTTTTTCCTTTCTTTCTCAACATGTGACATTTGTTTTAAAACTTTTTTACTTATTAGCTTTCATTTTGCCATTTGGAGGTTGAATTGATTGTCTTTTCTCCTGTTACCCTTCCCTTTTTACTTGGAAAAGGATGTTAGAAGTCACAGAAAGACAAAATATTGTGTATTCTAGCTAGAATTATAGGAAATAACATTGAGGATCTATTTTTGTCATAAGTCAGAACATCAACAATCCTGAGGGAAAGAGGTCTAAAACAATATTTAATAGAAGGCAAGAAAGGGTTAAGGATTTTCTTTTCTTTTTTGCCAGTGGGGATGGGGAGTGGCAATCAGATTTCACCTGAGTAAAATTACCATAAGCTGAGAGGTATCTTGTAAATAGTACAAAGGGCAACATGATCTTCATGATTTTGTAGATGAATAAACAGCTAGTCTCCTTGAGGGCAGGGATTGTTTTCTCATTTTCTGAATCTCATAGTACAGTCAGTGGGAACTCATATAAATTTGGCAAATTGGTCATTTTCATAGAAAAGTTGCTTTAGGTGTGTGTGTGATGAATGTAGAGTCGTTTTTTTTTTCAGGTTTTCATTAAAGCGCTATTATAGTATATATACAGTATATATAGTATATATACTGACAGGCCTAGAGAAATGTGAGCCATACCCTCCTTTAAGGAAGGACTTAATGTATAGCTATGGTAAATATGACCACAAGAATGCTCTAAGATATCAACAACTCCAAGGTCTCTCTCAGTTGCAGAGAACCATCTTGAATAAAGTCATGTCTTTCCCTAAGAATCCTGTATCTGGTGACTTGTATTTGGTGTGAAGTGGAAGTATAAAAGGTATGATCATTTAATTTCCCTGATGAATATAGATACAAAAATTCCCAACAAAATCTTAACAAACTGAACTAAAAACAATGCTTTAAAAGGATCATATACCATGATCAAGTGGTATTTATTCTAGAAACGCAAAGATGGTTCTGCTTTCTAAGTCAGTCATCATGATTCACCACATCAACAAAGGAAAGATAAAATACATGTGATCATATCAATTGATGATCAGAATGAATTTGACAAGCCTTAACAAAAATGGTAATGGATAGAATGTACCTCAACATAATAAAGCTAACAATGGTGAAAAACTGAAAGTTTTTCCGCTAAGATCTAGTATATGAAGGATGTACACTGTCCCCACTACTGTTCAATTACAGTATTGAAGATCTAGTTAGAGCAGTTAGGCAAGAGTAGACTATGAAAGGACTCCAAAATGGGAGAAAAGAAATAAAGCTATCATTATTTTCAGATGACTTGATAATATATGTTTAAAAGTGTAGAGAATCCACTAAAAAAACAATTAAAACAATAAATCAACTTAGCAAGGTGGCAACTTATATGCAAAAATTAGCTACCTTCCTATATGTAAACAATAAGCTAAACAAGGAAGAAATCAAGAAAATAATTCAATTTACAGTTTTACCCCCAAAAATAAATTATATAGGAAATATTGTTGAAGCAAATAGAAAATTCAATGTCATATACTTGATAGCATAAAAAATGTAGGTTAAAAGTTTGAAGTCTGGAAGTATGATCCCTCCACTTCCCTTTTTTTCAGTTAGGAGAGCTTAGAAATCTGTTATATTTATTCCCAAGTATTTAATTTTTTTGGTTTCCATTATAAAGGGGATTTTTTTTTTTTTTAATTTCTTCTTCAGCTTGGTTTTTTGTATAAAGGAAGGCTACTGGTTTTGTTGCTACTTTGCTAAACTGGCCGATTAGCTTGATTAGATTTTCTGTAGAGCTTTTGGGGATCAAGGAAAGGAATAAGAACAACAACAATAATAATAACAATAAATACACAAAAACCAAAAATGAAAAGACAAGGGCAAATTGGGGACACTTGGTGGGGAGGAGGAGGGGGAGGGTTGAGGGCAGATGGGAGCACAGGGAACTGAGGTGATGGTGCACTGGTGATCTTGTGATGGGGAATATATGGGGATTACAATTGATGTCAAATATATATAAATTTTTAAAAATGAAGAAAAAAAAACACCCAGTACTGAATTAAACATAAAAAAAAAGTAGGTTAAAAATTGCACTAAAAATTACGTTGGTATGATTCTTTTATCATTGAATTGGGAAACCGAAATTGCTTTTGCCACTTTATATGGTGTATTGAAATCATTAAAAAAATAAAATAAAAATTTTAAAAATCAATTAAAGATATTTTACTTCAGTGTTCCTATGTTTCTGTTCTGCCATAGCAATATAAATAGTGTCCTTCATCATATTTAACAAGCAGATTTCATGTACTTATATGCTTGCCAGGATTTTCTATGAAAATGTAGTCATTACATAGTATGTCTTTTTCTGTGATTTAGGCAGAGTTAAATAAATCCTACACTTGTAACATAAATTTATTTTTCAAACTTTCTCCAATTCAAGTGACTTTATCCCATTTTGGCATCTATCGCCCATAACTGTTTCCCCATCAGTAATCAGATATTTTGTTTAAATATTCTAAAGTATATTGCATTATAAAATCCAGTAACATTGTTCTTAATAGCCTTTTCTATTTTGGGGGAATAAATCTCCCCGAATGGATACTACTGGGTCAAATGATATGAACAAGGTTATAAATGTTTCAGTTTAAGAAAAAGGAAGAATATTATAGACTTTATTTGATTTTCATTATGATTTCTCCCATATTCATCAGTTAGCTCTTGAACAGTGAGAAATTTTTCAATATTCTTTGTGCATTTTGCAATACTTCACTTATTATAAGAGTTTGAAAATTTATTTTGACTTTTAGTAGATATACCAGAGATGGAGTGACAAAATTATCAAATTATAATTAATACTTGCTTTGTAATTTTTACTTTTAAAAATCAAAATGTAATGTCCCCGAAGGTCACTTCAGTATAATTCAGAGTTTTCAGAACCCCACATCAGATGTTGTCAGTCCTATGTCGGTGTTACTTGTCCCAGTTAGAACCAAAATTATACAAAAGGCTCCTTTATTCTGCTTTGTCGGAAGCAGAAGTTACTCTGAGACGACCTTTGATTCTTTAATTTTCGTCCCTCTCTATCACTTCTCTTTCTCTCCTTATCTTAAACTTAATTATTTATTTGGAATGTTTCTAAATGACATGTTTTCTCCATTCTCTTTTACCCTATAATTTGAGTCTTCGTATTTCTCCCAGGGCAGCTCTAGAGTTAGGCTATTCTTGAGAACCATTCCAGTTCCTTCTTTTCTACCATCTCATGCTGTGACTAAAAAACTTCATGTGACCCACTTTGTGAGGTTTTTTTTTTTTTTTAATCCTTGAGGAGGTTGGATGACAAGAGCATTCCATTCTTTAATACTGATTGACTTTTTCTTTTTAAATCCATTGTGGCATCACAACAGCATGAACATCTTTGTAAAGGCACTGTTTGAGCACTATTTACTATTAAATTCTGGAAACAGCTGAAGTGTCCCACAACAGATGAGTGGATCAAGAACATGTGGTGTATGTATGCAAAGTAACTAAATTCTATAGATAAATTTTGATTTATGAACCAGGCCCTACAATATTTAAACTAATAGATATACTTGACTATTGTATCATGAATGTCTGAATTCTTTTTATTAGAGAAGAATGTCTTGCAACAGTTACTGCCTGGGTAGTGCTTTCTACAATCTGTCTACCCACAGTGTCATTGCCAGAAGCCAAGTAGTAAGTTTTTTGTTTTTTGCTGGGGGAATGTGGTTGGAAATGCCTTCTGTTCCAGTCTTCAGTCCCAGGCTGCCCAAGCATTTTGGATTCAGAAATGACAGCTGAAACTAATTAGGCAGAATTAGGGGATAGCTAACGTATATATAGGTTTATTTTGAACAAGAATTAGTAATAAAATACATTATAGGATAAAAACCAGAAATGGTTAATTTAATTAGGGTTAAACCACAGTACTCTGACTGCAGTTAGGATATTTGTGTAGTAGGTCTTTGTGTGGATCCTTGTTTTAATGACCCTTGTCCTTCTCGGGGAATATGTGTGTGGTTTACTTGTAGAATTTCAAATATTTCTTAAGTGATTGAAATCCAGGTAAAAACAAAATAACACAGAAAGTCCTTGCAACATGTAAAATAAGTCTGTTTAGGGACAGTAGTGAATATTTAAGAATATTCCATTTGAAACATCTTTCATTGATATTTGAATAAATTAGTAGCCCATGTTATCTCTATGGTTGTTCCTTGGCTTGTGACTCAAAGCGCAATAATCTAGTTGTAATTAGGATTTTCTACTTCAGAAGATAGAGATAGCACTTTTGTACTTGTTCTTGAAAAACTTGTTTTGTCATTATAGATAAAGGATTTTATCTTTTCCTTTTTAATCACTTCCATCAAACCACTTGTGCCCATGCCCCAAAAGATAGAGGCATAAATGCCAAATAATTGTAGGATCAGAGAACAGTCAGGTCTTTCCACCCTCCCACCACTGTGATGATGGACACCTGCGGTGTTGCGAGCATTCCAGTGTGGGCATGCACAAATGGGCGCACCTGCATTTGACACAGGCTTAAATGGGCAGCATCATGAGGACAACAGAACCGACAGGACCAACAGGACGAAGGAGCAGTAGTGAAAGCAGAAGCACTGCCAGCCTCCCAGGGCCCCCGGCACCCATGCCTGCCATGCTACTAATAAAAGCATGAAAAGTCACCAAGGGCTCTAAGACTCCTTTCCCTGACCCATCTGCCCAGAACCATCCCGAATCTTGCTCCTGTGCCTCCTTCCTGCCTCTACAATAATTTAATAGAATACTTTAAGGTTTTATTTTTTTACTACCGTTTTAAAATTGGATCCCTCTGATATACAGTACCCACTGTATATAACAAGCTTCCTTGCTAATGCACATTGAACAGCTGTGATTGTGGTTTAAAGGAAAGGTTGATTAATATTTCTTTCCATTTTTTTCCTCACTAATGAATGATGCTCACGTGTTGGAACTCACAACATTAAAATTTCATTAATTATGATTTGGGAATGAAACAGATGAGTAGTATAAAGCTTAACAGGAGAAAATGTAATTTCAAAGTCAATTTAAACCTGTGGACGTCACAGAAGAGCTGTTTGAAACTAACTGCTCAGTAATTTGATGTATTAATTCTTATGGCAATGTGGGCTGATTAAAACAGATTATAAGCTACAGGAAAATTGCTGTGATTGCTGCAGAAGAAAGGGGGGCTTGGCTTCTGTGAGTATCTTCAGTTCCCTCTAGAAGTAACTCTTCTGTGGTGAATTATAAGACTTTAATGAGCTACAGGTAAAATAGATTATAAAAACTAGAATGATAATGAATTCTGCCAAAGTTGATAACTACCCTTCAAGTTTGGTTCTTTAGAAGATATGTGATATGTATCAGACTTCAGACAATGGTATTGAAGGTGACATCAGCCTATAGTAACATCTGTCAGTTATTGCCTTTGGTTGCACTAACAGTTACCACAGATGCCATTAATTTTGGAACCATATGGCAGTGGAAGTAGTTTTTCTAGTCTTTAGAAACTTGCAGATTTCTTGCTAAAATCTTTTACCAGTTAGAGTACTATTTAAAGGTTCTTTATAATGGATCACTTACCTGGAGGAGTTTGGAGTGCCTGTGATAAAACTGAGAGGAGTAATAGGGAACTTCTTAAGCTGTCAAGGGAAAGGAGGGCTCTATATTTTTCTGCTTCAGTTTGCACCTGTTAATAAGTAGTTGTTAACATATTTCATCTTTTCTAAAATCATGTTTCTACATAATTTTTTGTTTTGTCTATAGTTCTTGTTAATTTCAAACTAAAAATATAACTGAAACCTTGGTGTCTAAAATAAGCCTACCCCTTAAGAATAAAGTTTAGAAATAATTTTATCTTCCAGAATCTTTGCAGATTCTTATTTTGTGAAGCAGTATTTTTTAATGTTATAAAAATTACACCCAACTTGAATATACTGACTCTCATCTTGTCAAAATAAGAGATAAAATGAGATAGAAATAAAGGATGTGGAGGCTATGTTTCACAAAACTCAAAATGAGGATAACCTCTATGGAAAGACTTCCTTATTTTTAGCCTGAATGCCAAAATAGGCCTGTGCTATTTTCAAAGTCATGTTTTGCCAGTACTCTGAAGAGCATCGAAATTAACTCATAAATCTGGTGGACATCATGCCTAACATTACAGGACAATAGAAACAAATGCAAGTGCTTTATTTGAATTCCTATTTGATATGAAAAGTTCAATCTGAAAGCCAGTGCTAATGCAATTTCAGAATTTCTCTGAAGAACTTGATCTCTCTTGACTGGGAGTTTGATCGTTTGAAGGGACAATAGTCGGAAAACTTCACTTCTTGAATAATACATTGGTTAAAACGAAACATGAGCTCCACTGAATGGTGAAGTCTCCTTGACAATTGACTGAAACTTGTTTCTGCCCTGGAAAATAGCATAAAATTTCATGTTCAAGAGGGTCTGAGTCAGTGGTCTTCACGACTTTCAGTGAAGGGCTATTACTTCTTTCCCCTAACCCAAATTCAGGTTCAAAAAGAATAAGAAACAGAGCAGAAAATATGAAGAGGTGAATGTCTTATGTTTTTCTTTGGCTGGTCTTGCTTTCTTTGTACGTTTTTAAAGGGCGTTTCTCCATTCAAGCCTGTTTTGAAGTTGTCATTATATTAATTTAGCTTTATAGTTTTCTTTCACTTCTCTCTCTTTAAAGCTCTTGACAGTGTAAAGTAAGTCCTGTAGTTCTCATTTTAACATACGATTGAAATTAATGAGACTCTCCTCCGTGAAAGTGCTTGTGAGAATAAAATGTCTGATTTTCTCTGATTTTTTTAATAAACTTTTTTAACAGAGGGAGAATTCTTTCCTGCCTTCTAAATTGTTCCAACCACAGAGTAATGAAATCAAAATGTGGAAACCCAAATTAAAAATGTGGCATATTCTTGTACAGGAAATATTTTTGTTCAGGGGTATTATGATTTCAGATGCGTTCCTCAAATTCTTTCCACTAGAAATAGTCCTGTACCTATATAACCTAATAAAAGCTGCCTGAAGGGTAATCAACACTGTGGAAGGAGAAACCAAATTTGAAAGAAAATAGGTGCTAATTGGGAATTGAGCCTTTAGGACTCCTTTTGTTCACACTCTGTCTTGTGCTTGATCTTTAAGTCTAGCCACACTGATAGCTTCATGTAAATCCACCCACTCCATGGAAGATTGATGAGGTGTTCTTAGATACCCAGGTATAAAGCTGTCAGGCACAAGTGCTTCTAAAAGCATTACCCTGAAGAAAAGCAGCAGTGTAAGAGGGGATATGAGTGTGGTAGGAGGATGAGATGAGGAATAAAGTAGTGCTGGAAAATGGAGACTGTAGAGCCCAGTAATTGTATTTGATCTGCAGTCACCAAGTACTTAAACTAAAGATTCCCTTTTTAGTATTAGAACACAAAACAGCCAGACATCAAGCCAGATGTAACTGAGATCTCCCAAATTCCACCAGAGGAGAATACTCTTTTTTTTTTTTAATTTTAAAAAAGATTTTATTTATTTTTGCATACGAGAGATGGGGTACAGGCTAGAGGTGCAGAGGGTGAGAGGCTTCACCAGAGACAGAGTGGGGAGCAGGACAGGTAGATGGACTGAAATACACTGCTGAGGGGAGCAGTGGGCGAGGCAGGAGAGGTCTGCTGCACCATGAGGTCCCCGTTCCTGTCCAGGGGTCGAACTCTCACTGCAGTGGCTGTGGAAGTCCCACAGTGCAGTGCTCAACCCCATGCACCACGAGGAAGGCCCTAGAATAATCTGTTGTTTATGGCCATTGAGTTCTGCTATTCAGAACTCTTATACTCAAGATGATTTTAAAATATGTATGGAATGAAAAGGTTACTTTCTAGTGTCATTTTTAAGTTAAATTCTGTATGTTTGACTCAGGGTAGATCTTAAGGGTCACATAATTCATTGAATAGAACTAAGGGACAGAAGTTAAAAACAAAGAGATACAAGTAAATTTATAATTTAGAGACCTATAATGCAGCACCAGCCATCGTACTATGCAATTAAAAATGGGAGAGCTGCATTTTTAATGCAGCTATTATAGTACATAATTTTGCTAGAGGAAAATGGACCTTGTACTCCATCTGAGGAACTCCAGATTCTTCCCATTAATCATCCAAAGCAATCTGAGGTTAATTGTATATTTGCTAGACATAGTCTCAATGGTAGTGTACTGAGAGCAGTGGAGTGTAAATGAGAATTTCTTGGACCGTAGGAAGAACACATAAAGCAAAAAAAATTCTCTATGAATTGCCATTTTCTGTATTTACCATTCATTTTTAATTGCATTCCTCCCATTCCTACTCCAAATACTTCACAGGAAATCATCATCATCATCCTTGAGGACCAAGAATCATCCTCCACCTTATTCCTGATAATGCTCCTTCGTAGTCTTGTTTTTAAACAAAAAGGATCAAAAACTTCATTCTTGGAAAAATTTTCTAAAATTTGCAGGCATATAAAACATATAGAATATGATCTTCATGAGAATAAGAGATATTTATTTCTATAAAATCAGTATTTATATATATATATATAGAGAGAGAGAGAGAGTAGATAATCCCATGAAAGTTTTGTACCCAGCACCATTCTATGTCTTTGTAATTTTAGAGGATCACATTGATGGATGTTTTTATATTGAACTGTTTCTTTATTTGTAGGTTTTGACTTGCTTGGTGGTGGTGTGTTTGTCTTTTAATATGATATTGAATTCTAGTAACTGTTGTCATTAGAGTTTATACATCTCCAATCACAAAATAGATTGCTTTAGTTATCGCTGTTTCCTTGTTTTTGCCTGGTTTGACATTGTAATCTTAAAAATGGAGTGGAGGATCATTTCATCTTTTTCTTAGCCCTGTGTATTTTGTGTCTGTTACTTGAAGTTTGAAAGATTTTCAATTTAAACATTTGAAGTTGGCACATTTTTTAGGAGTAGCTCTTCAATTCCTGACTCTTAATAGGCTTAAATTTAATAACTTAGTCTTTAAAGGAAGACAAGCATTTTTAGATGCTTATAATGTCTATGTTTGTAATCTATGTTTAAGTCAGTTATAGTATGTTAAGTTTATAAGGTATATTAAAATATTCAGATTTTTAGTTGTGTTATTTTTCTCACTCTTAATGCTGATTACTCACTTAGCAAAAAACAAACTTACCTAAGTTTTATTTTATTGGACTTTTCTAACTGGATTTATTTCATTGATTAAGCCTGCTGTTTTCTGTTAATTTCTTCTGTTAACTACATTAATCCCTTCATTATCTTTGGGTCTCATTGTTCTGTTTTTATTTTTTTTTAACCTGAGCTTATTGTTTCATTGTTTTATTTTTCCAGTCATCCTTATATTAATAATATGTTTAATGAGTCAATTTTACTATTGATAATACTTTGACTATTCAGTACTTTAAAGTGTATGTAGTATTGTTCTGTCATTAATTTAAAAATCATTCAAATATTTTAGGTTAAAATTTTTATTTTTATTTCTAAGAAAGTACTTTCCTTTTTTTTGCTCTTCCTTTCCTCAATTGCCTGCCTTGCTCCCTCGCTCCCTTGCTCCCTCCCTTCCTCCCTTCCTACCTTTCTACTTTCCTCCCTTCCTTCTGCCTTTTTTTGTTCCTACTGCCACTGAATTTAAGACCATATTTACTGGAAGAAGTGTTACTTTACATACTAAGAAAACTGCTTGATTAACTTACTATTGAGTGCTTTTTTTAATTTATATTTAAAAAAATATTTCCTTACTGAAAGAGGCCTGCAGTTTAAATGTGGTATTTTGTACAAAGTTTTACCTCAAATTTTCAGTGAATTGCTTTCAGATAGCAATTACACTATTTCTCATCTATATTTTTCCCCCTCAGATGGCCCTTATATTGCTTGTTGATGACTCACAACACCAGAGTAATAATTCTGCAATTAGAGGAAAATAAACCATTTACTTAAGCACAGACAGTATAACCTTCTGTAATAATAGATTAATACCACTGTTAATTCCAGTGTGATAGATACAAAGAATTATGTCTTAGAGCTTATAAAATATATTATACTTTGATGTTAATTTAGTTAAGGTGAGATGATGTGATATAACTTTTACTTCCTAAAAACTTTAAAGACTATCTCATAATTATGTTTCAGGGACATTTTATTGAGTATGCTTTATATAACTCTATTTTCTGTGTCTCACACGTTGACCAGACAAGAGTGATATTTCCAACTCAAATATATTTTCTATCCTTATGAAACTTGATTTTGACTGGAAGTTAAACTCTTTGGCTGTGATTGAAAAATAAAGGTAATATTGTCTCAGAATGTATCTAAGAGCATTTATTCTGTGCGCTTCAATTCACTATCTTCCCCAGGCTTTTTTGAACCATCTATTCAATAGATAACAATAGGTTCCACCTGCTCTGTCTAAGCATTGTCCAATATTGTCCTTAAGTGATATGCTGCATATTCTACTATAATTACTGATATGGTTTTTTTTTCCCCCCTGTATTTGTTAATTCTATGTCCTTTACTACTAGTATAGTGCCTGGAACATAATAAGAGCTTAAGGAACACATGATGATTAATGAATGAATGAATGAATGTTAATTTCTGCTCTGTATCATTAGTTACCACCTGGTATGTGATAGAGTACAGGAGTACAGAGTACAGGAATCCTAACTACTACTACAGCAAAATTCTTAGATGTATCATAGCATTGTAATTCCTCAGTAGCGAAATCTGATAGTGGGACACAGAATCATGTTCACTGCTTTTTACAGATAGATTAATTGTTAAAATGTTACAAGTTTTATAGTATCTTATAGTAAAAGTTTGAATAATAAATACATATTGTCTTCAAAATTCTGCAACGTTCATAATATAAATGGAAAAAGCATTAAGAAGAAAAATACAATTGTAAGCAAAATAGGTTGTGATATTTTTAAAAAACAGTATAAGATGTTAATCTATTGATATTTCTTTTGAGTTGCATCTGGTGTTTTTGCCTTAATTTATATTTGAATGCATTTCCCTAATTTATACAATATATGGTTAAACATTTTCAGGATTTCAGGAAACCTGAAAATTACTGTGTAATGAATAGAGTTATATAAATAGAATGATTCATTTTATTATGATCATCTATTTATAGTATTCTTAGCTTATATAAAACAATCATAGAATGCAATTGTAAAAAACAAAATAATTTAAACTTTAATTGAATTGGTTATTTGTTTATGCTTTAGTTTAGTTTTTTTTTTACTTAAGGTGTATATCTTTAGTTAAGGTGTTTTTTGTTGTTAAGAAATATTTATTCAATAAAGAGGAAATTAGGTTCTTAGCATATCATGTATGGATTCCTTCTAAAACATAGATATGTTTAATGCAAAATAGTCTAGAGGTAAAGATAATGCTTCATTTGTAGTTAAAGTGGGAGGTGGAAGAGCATGTAACTGTATATACTAAAAAATAAATACCCACCTGTAGTATATTCACTTCGTTCAAAAGATAATGGTGTTTTTGAAGTAGAGAAATATTGATTAATTGTGTTATAGCTGGAGGGATGCTAATACATTTCCCTTTTTTCTTTCTAGCACACTGATTTGTGTCAGTACATGGACAAGCACCCTGGGGGGCTGCATCCAGATAATGTGAAGGTAGGAAAAGGTCTCTTTAAACCAAGGCTGTGCATTTTTTGAACCAGAGTCAAATATCTTTTCCATAACTTAAATATTTTTTATAAAGAAAAGTAACATTGAAGTCAACTATGTTGTTGCTTCATTTAATGGCTGGACATCCTGGAGTATTATTGTTTAGATATTATATTAGTTTTTCCTCATGGAGAAACATTTGCCAATAATGAATCAGATCCTCTGGAATCCTGTTGTAACACTATTTTCAGTAGAAGGGAATCTCACGTAGTAACTTCAGCTTGGAACCCCATACCACACTGCCAGTTGGTTTCAGTGTAAAATACTACTGTGTTCGCAAACAATGTTATGTTGAACTCATTGTGCATATGTTTTCATTTGTATGTACAGCTGATAAAAATGATTCTATTTCCTTTTGCTGTCTTTCATTTATTTTACTACAAATTGGATTACTATCTATCAGAAGAACTAAGTCTTTTAAAAATTTGACCTGGCAACCATCTTGGGAAATCATTCCAACATTTCAAGCTTAAAACAGGAAACTCTTTCTTGACATATGTTGTTAGGTAGTTAGAAGATACTGAAGTTGTATTTTAAAGCTTGATGACATGCTCCCATTTTATGATTCAGATGACTATATTTTATGATTACGAGAATCAATTGAAAACTGTGGATATATCCTAAGTAAAACTAGTTGTCTCTATTTCTTACCATTCATTATCTACAGCACTCTGAAATATTTTTTTTTCTGTTGTACTTTTTTTCCATTGCTTCTTTTGCCCTTGCGATGTTTTGTGTGTTTGCTCATACATTTGGGGTTTATATTGCTTTATAAAATAATTTATATATTATTAGAAAGCCTTTTTTCACTTGAAACCCATCATGAATATCCTTTTAAACATGAGTATGTAATTCAGTCTAATAGCTATATGTTAAGCTACACTACATATTAACTATAATTTCCAACTGTTTTTTATTAATGGCTAGTTGGTTTGTTTCCAGAATGTTATGAATACTTCTAGAATGAATCTTAATATAAACTTTTTTCTCTTATTACCTTTGTATATCTAGTTAATTAATTTTATTTATTTGTAGGAGACATGATTTCAGTTTTAAAGAATTTGATTGAAATATTTGCCCACAAGTGTGTAAATTGTTTAATTTTAAATCTACTCTTGCTAACATTGACACTACCCAGTCATTTAAATTTTTTGCTATTCTGATGATTAAAAATACAGTTTTTTACATTGGCATTTTCTTGACTGCTAGTGATAACAAATATCTTTTCAACGTTTCTTTGCCATTTTTTACATAGCTCTAATAAGTTGCCTACTCTTGTATATTATCCATTTTTCTATTAGCATTTTTTTCTTGATAAGTTGCAGGTGCTTATTGATATTGATGTTATTTATGGCAGTCAGTTATGTTGTACAATTTAGGATGTAGGAACTTGTAGAAACTGTAAACTGTAACAATAGAGTCAAATGGTACTTTAATGTGTGTATGCATACACATATGTATCCTTTTGTCATTGTCTTATTGATAGAGGTCTTTAAATGTTTGGAGTTACTTATTTTACTTCGAAATCTGTCAATTGACATAGCTTTTAGTAGTTACATTGGGAAAAGAAATTTTAATACATGAAGGGACTTAATTAATCTTGCCTGTGTCCAAATCCAAAAAATAACATTAATATCATAACAAAAAATAGCTCTACTCTCCTTTTTTACATGAAACCATCTCATATAGTGTCATTTATACATTAATGTTTATCATCATTTTCATATTGCAGATAATAGCCATACCTTCTTTAAAGTTTTTGGAAGTTAATAAATAGAACACAGCTTATTAATGCCTATTTTGTCATCTCAATTGTACTTCATAGAAGTAAGCCAGCCCTTATTACCGTGTTGGTTTCCATGGGAGGCCAGTCACCTAATTATCCACTGGCTTTTTCTTTTTTAATCATTTGTCTAAAAACAGTGCCATTCTTCTTAGTTACATTTAGGATGTGCTCTGCAGATGACATTATTCTCAAAGAAATCTGACTATGACACAGTGACACATGCCCCACAGGTATTTCTGTTTGATGTATTGACATGTTTTTTTCATGTGGTGAAAAATCTATGAATGCAAAATGATGAACATTAGAACAATATTTACTAAGTTAACAGCTGTTCATAATGCTGTGGTAGATGGTAATTAAAAAAAAACAACAGTTGTGCTAAAATAAGACCCTACAACAGTTCCATATAAATTAAAGGATATGTGAAAATCAGGTGAAATAAGCTATTATCTTTTAAAGAGCTTGTTCCTTCAATATGTCTGATGCTCTCTATTTGGCCAAATATTTATAGATTGTTAAATGATTAAAATATGATAAATAGTGAATATTAATTTCAAGGAAAGCACAGTGATCAATTCCTTTTGCTTCTAAACTTAGTATTTCTGACTTCTAGCTTTAGTTCTGTGCAACATAACACTATATGGAAACATTCTAAATATTTGTCTTTGGATCTAGAAATAAAGATATCTCTGTTTATACTACACATGTGCATGTATATTGTAAAATGTGGGATGTCATGCACCTAAGATTGAGAAGACTGTTCTATATTGTGAATCAGGTAGAGTTTGAAGCAAAAGTGAGTGAGGTATCATTAAAGCAGGAAAGGAAAAGAAAACAACTGTAACAGTGCATAACCCATCATTTCATAGGAAATATTATATGGTAATTTTGTGCTAACTCCCAGCAAAACATCTGTCAAAGTTTTATCTTTCTTGATGTATTTCCTTATAAGCACTGGAATAGGGTCATCACAAAAAGTGTCAATGTTAACTAAATTTTTAGTATCATTCTACTTTAGTGACCTACAAAATGTGTCTTTTATCAATATGCATTCTGAAATAAATATTCACTATTAACTAATGATTTGTTTCTAAGCATATTATCAATTTTAGACAAATGGGTAATTTTAGCAGTTAATCATTTAGAGGGCAATTTAAACCTGAGTCAAAGCCTGAGGACTTTGGTCATTTTATACATATTTATGTTGATTAAAGGCATAGCAACCAATTTCTAGAGCATGATGATTTATATATAGGAAACTGGTTAGTATATTGCAAGGATGGTAGTTTATTTTTTTCCCCTTTACAAACTATTTTGTATGACTGTTTTGGGATTTGACTAGCATAGTTACGTCGAAAACTAGAATTTGCATTAGTTCTCCATTTTATTGTCAGTGATTTATAGATTGATTATTGAGTTTAAAAGAATCACCATGATAGTCTAAATTTCTTCATTCATTTGTTCATGTGCGCTTTAAAAATTGATAAGCATGAGAGACTGAAAATTAAGGTTCAGGAAAAAAAACAGAAAGATTAATTGTTGCTGTCTCTGGCTGATAGCCAGAAATGTAGATGCGTGAATCTTATTACCCTGATGAGATTGAATTTTCCTGTGTTTTATGTAATATACCTCTACTTCCATGTTATTATAATGACTTTTGTAGAAGATTCCTTGCAAAAACACACTTGCTATTTTTTGATGAACTATTTTGCAATAATTAAAAATAGCCACAGTAATTCTGAATTCCATGCCTTATACTCTGAAGTGTTTGAATCCTAGTGTCATAAAACTTAATTTTATTTTTTTATTTCAGTATTTCTATTAGTTAAAAAGTTGTGAGGATTATTGTGGTAGAAAAATGCTATTTTTCTTTCATAGTTCAGAGAACAAGCAGGTGTATAACAGGCAGAATAATGTTATGCCAAATTAAGATGGTCTCATACAGATGGCACAGAGAATTGATTTGTAAATGAGACTTTCTAATGTTCAGATATAAAATCAGATAACACCTGATTTTCTCCATACTTTGCATTAGAGCTCTCATTTAGCTGGTAATGATTTCCTACTATGCATTACTGTGAATATTATAGAATCTTTCCTCATTCTGTATTTTTGATGTATTATTATTTCATGAGGCCATTAGAGTGTCTTAAAAGTCCTTTACCTGGTATTAGCACCTGTCCAGGTTTCTTTTGAAACATTTCCTCTTATTTTTATTAGAACAAAATAATCTTTTTCTATATAGAAATTGAGATATTAACAGTAACAGAAAGTGAAACTCCATGTGTCATATCATGTTAGACATTCAAAGAGGGTCTAAGTAGAGTTAAGATGTTGGGTTTGTGTCGCTTGCTTAGAACATGTCTTTTGTATGCTTGGCATCATCTGCTGATCTGCTGGTAACAATTTGGATCAGACAAAGGAATCAAAGCAGCTAATTAAACAACAGATTCTTTGCTAGAGGTACTTTAAAATCCAGATTGAAAAGAAATTACCACAAAGATTGATGAAACACAGACAGTCATTGGAAATATGCCATGTGATATTTTAACTGGAAGATGGAATTACCTGAGTGGTGAGTATACAGTGCAAATAGAACACCCTCCTGGGTTTCAAGCCTCAGCCCATTTACCTTTCCTTGCTCCTGTCTAAGATAGATTTACACCAGACTCCTTGTTTGTGTGTTTGCCAAAACAAACATGGATTCCCAGGAGGGAAATCAACCTGAATATAAATATACGTACTGGCAGGGAATTTCCTCATTGACTCAGACATGTACAGCTTTCATGTGAATGGCCAGTATTTAATTGATATTTCTCGTTAATACATAAGTTCCTATTTCTTAAGACCTCGCTGACAGAATAGAGATTAGTTGATTGTGTGTATTTAAATTCCAAGTCTTCCCTGTTCTCCATTTGAAATTTATTATTCTTTTTGATACAGTGTGCAGGTACGAGCTTTCTCCAAGATGCTTAGTCTGAAAATGCATCACTTTTGTCAGTTTTTCAGTTCGCACCTCTCTCTTTTGTTTAGAGTTAACATTAGCCATACCAATTGGCATTAAGAGTGATATATATATATATAAAATACACACACATATGTATGTATATATATCCCACACACATATGTATATTGTCTATGATCCTGCTTTTGGTATTAAAGCCATTTTAAACTCTATTTCTTTTCGTTGTGTGTAAAAAAATAACATTATAATTGAGGGAGAGAAGCATACATTCATAAATGAAGTTGACTTAAGATTCTATTTCATGTTACTTTTTATTTCTAAAAAGTGTATTTAGTGAGGTCAGTTATATAATTCTGCACTCTATTAACAAAGAGCAGCTCAACAGTGACAGATCTTCTGCACATTTTCATATGTTTGAACAGCTCAGGTTTTCTATGGAAGATTATGTTGGGTAACTGTTACAACCAACAGCTTAAATTTGTTCCTACGAAGCATGGGAATATTTATAATACTTTCATCTGCTGACCATTTATGTTGTTAAAGGGAAGATTCTCATCCTGTCATCCCCATTTTCTTCATATTATACAGCACTACTGACTTGGAAACCTATTTGCTGTAGTAAATCTTCTTTTTTTTTTATTTTTTTTTTAAAGATTTATTTATTTATGCGTACAAGCACTGGGGTACAGGCCAGAGGTGTGGTGGGGGTGAGAGGATTCACCACAGAGAGCGGGAGCAGAACAGGCAGATCAACGGAAGTACACTGCTGAGGGGAGCAGCGGGCACAGCAGGAGAGGTC
>JAGFMF010012082.1:533522-574447 GCA_019455555.1 Galemys pyrenaicus | reverse complement strand
CCCTGGCCGGCAGCAGGGATCGAACTCGTGCTGCAGTGGCTGCGGTTTGCTTCATAGTGTGTTGCTTAACCCACTGCGCCACCGGGGAGGCCCTGTATTAAATCTTCTTTTAAGGGACTTCATAAAACAAAGACCAGTGTCACCAGTGCCCGTTTAGCTCCTTATAAGCGTCCGAGCTCTAGTTTCCATGTTTATAATCTGCTGACTCTCTGTGGGGACATCTTGGTACCAGAAATAACACTTTGTTTGATCTCCATTAGAGAGACCAGGAGAGCGGGTGGAAGGGGAGGCACGTCAATATACCTGATATGCTCAAAGATCATAAAAAGTGTTTAATATATTTCTCCCAAGAGCTTACACAAGTACCTGAAATTCTCATTACTTCGATTTATTCTTCTCCAGAAATTTATCATCCTTATGAATAGGATATTAAGGCTAAAATATCTTAGAGTGTATAATTAAATTTTTGTCACATTATTTGGAAATGATGAAATGTTATGAATCTCAGGATTTGAGAAGCAGAACATTGAATGGAAGAACCCAAAAAGAGAAAAAATTGCAAGACAAACTATTTCTGAGAGTTGGGGCCTTTCAGTTTATACTTGACAAAAAATGTGAACATATAAAACCTGATGTCCTGGCATGAATATTTGTATCGAAATATTCTTTTTGAAAAATTCAACACATAAAATTGTAAAGATGTTTTGTAAAATGCAAACTGTTTGGATATGCATTGTGTAGATTGTCTTACAAATTAAGGTTCCATATTCGCATTAGCTATTCACACATTTGAAACTCAATGATGTGAATCATAATAAAAATTGAAGAAGATATAACATTAAATAAATCATTGTATAAAATAATATTTTATTTAAAAAATAAACTATTTTTTTAAAATAGTGACAGTACCTGGCACATGGTTGGCACTTAATAAATCCTGAATGAAATTAAACTCTAGGGATTTGTTCCTCCTTAATTTCATGCATTGCTCAAAGAGCTAAAATTTGGGTCTCTATTTGTTTTGTTTGGTGCTGTTTGTCATGTAGGCAGCTGTAGTCAGAGTGTACAGTTGCATCCATTCTTAACACTGTTTTACTTAATCCCTTTTAATCTAATATCCTATTTGAAGAGCTTCTGTATTGACATGAGAATTATACAGTCACACTAATTAGTAAGAGTATTAAAAGAAGAGCCCTTTGGCACTGCTTAATCTGCCCACTTCTGCTCTTAACATTCTGGGGAATGCCATTCTGGTGTTTCCTACCTGTTATTTTTATATTGGCTTCATCTGGATATCTGCAAATTCAGTTGAGTCAGTTCAGTCATCACTTCTATTACTGAAATAGGAGTGCAGAGTGTGCCTAGGTTAGGAAAGTGGTTGTGGCACACGGCCTGTGGGAGGAAGGCTCAAACTATACTGGCAGAGAAAAAGCAGAGGTTGCCCCAGAGTGCAGAGGAGATGGAGCACCTCATTCAGTCCTGGAAAAGTGTTGATGCCCTGGGAGGTGGTCAAGACAGATGTCAGGGACATGCGATTCTTCACGAGAGACCCAAATCATGTGTGGAGATGAGCAGGTCCTGAAGAGAGGACGCTTCTGGCAGAGATGAGCAAGAACAGACGGAAAGACTGAAAACAGTGTGGTCTGAGTATGGGGTGCACGAAACTGACTGGATTTCAGGAGGGTAGTTTGATGATGTCTGAACCCTGTTTCAAATCAGGGCTCAGGCAGCAGTAAGCTTCGATTAGATGCCCAGATTTTATTTTGTCAGTTAACAAGCTTTTATAGCAACACTTTCCCTACTTGTGTGGATTTCTAGTCTGGATTTCTGTAGTGTGGTGGTTACAGGAATGTGCTGCAGAGTCAGACTGCCTGGGTGTGAGTCCTTGCTCTTCCACTTGATTGTTGTGGGACAATGAGAAACTATGTTCAGTTTCCTAGTTGCTGATAGAGATAATAGTGATACCTTCTCTCTTAGCATTGGTACAGAGATTAAATTATAATCTATGATGCATGGAAGGGCAGTTGGCACTCAGCGTCATCCATTTGTTAAGCTAAAATACACTGCCACCATTAAATACACAATCCCACATTCTGATAAGTCTCAGCTAGAACCAAAGATCAGTTGGCACCATTCAGAATGACAAATTTTCTTTTCAAAAGCAGATTGTTTTTGAAGTTTGTTATGTGGCCTTCCTTTTTTTGTTTGCTCATTTGTTTTACGTTTTGAAAACAAAAAGTAGCTTTGCTTGCTCACTATTTCTCCCTGCTAAACTGAAGCGATACAGATTTTTCTCAAGAAATTTTAAGAATTTTAGACTTGAAGATGCAAGGGGTATTAGATATAAGATGTGAGGCCTGAAACTGCTGGTGATGGTGTTATATATACCTTTTCTTTTTTTTTCCCTTTATTTATATATATTTGACATCAAGGTGTTACACCTTTTCACCTGCTGCATAGGAAGAATTAAGAGGTAGAGTGAAGAAAGATGTTTGCTTTGTGAGGTTCTTGAATAAGTATTTTAATGTAGGATAAAACAGAAGAGATTTGTACTTTCGGAGACTTGGATTCTGATTATAATCATTCTAGGCCTTCATTGTTCCAGGACATACTATTACATGCAAGGATTAGCTTAGCTCTATTTAGTTGACAAATATTTCAAAATGCTAGCTTCCTGAGCCTTGAAAGAGTTGTCATTCTTTTCTGTTTGAATATTCTGAAATCCTTCTAGTGTCAGTCTTTGACAGCTAACTCATTTAACATTTTCCTGAAATTGCATTTTGTTATTATCCAGTTACATAGACTAGATATCAATAATACTTAAAACATTTTTAGCTTTGCTTTTGGAGACTCATTACAAAAATTGTCAATTAGGCTTATTTTGGAAAGTAAATTGCTTAAAAATATTCTACTTTTCATAAGAAGAATATTGGAATGCCATGCAAATCACATTTTTTATTGCTGTCATAATAGAAACACTTGATATAATACAAAATCAAACTAAACAGAGAAGTCCATAAGTTATTTCTTAAAATTCAAAGATATTACTATTGGATTCTTTATTTCTCTTTTCTGTATTCCCATTCCCTTAAGGATGTGTTGGCTCTGTCATTAGTGAAGTTTCATGCCTGTCTTTAGGCAATAGCCTAATCTCTGTGGCCATATGTGCAAGGCAATATAATTACAACGTAGTATTAATTGGATCATGTGACTGTTTTTGTTTTAATTATTTTAAGTCATCTTATCTTTCCATTCCTTAAAGCACCCTAATGGGTAGATTCTTGGGTACCACCATGTTTAAATTATTTCTGTGGAATTAAACCATATGCATATTTGCCTAAATTTGGTTTAAAAATGTCTGCTTTTTTAAAATAATGCTATACATGTATGTTTTTTTTCTCTCTCAAACATCAATTTAGGCCTGAAGAAGTAAAATATTATAAAGAGTTGAATGTTCACATTTTGCTTACCTCTTTAGGATGAAGTTGAATTCTAGAATGAAATTGATTTCTCTATTTAAGAAGTCATGCTTAGCCAGTTGACAAAATATGTTGTTAAAAAATTTTAGATTTACTTCTTAGTAAACTACAGATTTCCTTATCTTCCATTTAAATAATTTGATAGGAAAGTTAGTGATGGGTACCCATTTTCACTATATACAAGTATTTGGCACACTTTCTGTGGAAAGTGGCACTTATCTGTGTTCATATTTTAACTTTTGTCTCCTTATTTTTTTCAGTTGTTTTTATTTCAGTTGCTGCGAGGGCTGTCTTACATCCACCAGCGTTATATTTTGCACAGAGACCTGAAACCACAGAACCTTCTGATCAGTGACACGGGGGAGTTAAAGCTGGCAGATTTCGGTAGGAAAGCAGTTAATTACCACTCTATTTTATCACACTGTGAGAATGCCAGGCAGATGGTGGCACTGCATTTGTTTAGGTGAACTTCTTCTATCATTATAGATCATGGCACAATTTTTGGGGGAGTGAAGGAATCTCTTTTTGATCAACCAAATGTTTGATGGATTTTTTAAAACTTCAGATTGCTTATCAGAGTCTTAATCATAAGCATAAATCATATCATATGTTTCCAAAGGAAAAGTCAAAAATTTTAAGCATAAAATATGTTCAAAGAAATCTAATTCTTTTCACATTTTATTATGAAACGTCAAACACACCAAAAAATAAGGTAGTATATGTATCCCTTTATCTAGCTTTAACAATTATCATTATATGGTCAGACTTGTTAATGCTGGAATTTAAACTGGAATTTAAACTCTGGACATTTTCAGGGCCTCCAAAATATATAACAGTATATGTTGCCCTAAGGCATTTTGGAAAAGAGTAAAAGTTTATTTCTTAAATCTCTCTTTTTTAAATTTTTAAATCTTGGGGACAATGATTTAACCTTCCTGGAAGTGAGTTTTGTTTCAAAAATCCTCAGCAGTCTTATAAAAGTTGATTCCGGCTTAAAAGTTGAGCTTTTATTTGGACCCATTATGTCATCCCTTCTTTAAAAGTTTTCAGCATGGCTTCTTTAGAATCTTTCCTCAGACACTGTTTTGAGCATCCAAATAGAATGAAACTATCATCCTTGCTCTCTTCTTTCTGTCAAGACTGACATTTCTGTATCACCCTGCTTGCTGTCACACCAGAGAGTGAACTGATTCTCAGAACTGGGGACTGCTGATGGCACCAGACTGTGTTGATAGTGCCTTGCCTCATTTATACTTGAATACATATTCTGATTAGAAATTTGTCCCATTAAGAGTGAAATGGAAATATTACCCTTGAGACATAAAGATGCCTGAGGTTCAGATATGCGCTTGGCTGAAATATGATTAACTTTTCCCACCCCACTCCCAATAAATATAAGTGAGAAGGAAATGTGTTTTTCTTATTTCAAGGTTAGTAGAATGTTGAATACCTTTGTAATGTATGTACTTCAGTTTTTGTTTGTGCTTTTTTCTAAAATTAAAATAATATAAAAGTTAGCATGAATAATGATTTATTACAGTACTTTATCACTTGTTCTCATCTAGTTTAGTAAAATGATCAAGCTCTGTAATGTGCATATATGTATCTGTGTGTGTGTGTGCATGCGCACATGCATTATATTGTCAGATTTTAGCATCAGAATAGGTGTTTAGGTGTAAAGTCTTCTATTACAGGATAGAAAATAATGGACAGTAGGTATATTTGAGGAGAGATTTCTGGTTTCTCACATCCAAGGTTATTGGTTTTGCTTTGAACATATTTTATTTCTAGTATCAGTAAAAAGATTTTACAGTGATTTTTTTTTTTCTGGTGTGTTACTATACTACAAGGTATATGTTGGAGTAAATTACTGTATCAAACATGGTTTTCTGTTATATTTACAAAACAAATTTATGAAGTTGATTTTGTTTATATGACCAATGGTATAAGAGTCATTGTAAGTGCTTTTTTAATTTTATGATGGCATTTTTTTATAATAGGTAAGTTCATCATCTTCAAAATTTCTTAGGGATTTTGAGACCTGACATTTTATAATACTGGGAAATAAGCTGACATGTAACTTTAAACAAATAAGAATTTTTTTACATAATCAGAAAATTTTGAAAGTATGAACAAACCAGAGATAACAAGTGTTTACATTTTTTCCCCCATTGTCTTTCTACCCCTCCTCTCCTCTCTCTTTTCTTGATTCTTCTACCTATTATAGATCATCAAGTAAGGAAACACACTGTTTTATAAATTGTTTTCACATAAAATTTACCATGAACGTGTTACTAAATATGAAAAGATCATTTGTAGTAGGTTAGATTTTTCCTTGAACAGCCAAACCTTGTCTTTTTATACAATCCCTTGTCAATATTTTTATTCTTATTGTCCTGTATTGAACATCTTTGTAGAGAAAGCTATTATGCAATGTTGAGGTTTGCTCATTTAATTCTTTAGACCTGACTGCTCTGCAGAAATATTGTGCCATGCGCCTGCCTCAGTGTCACGAACTGAGTCTTCTTGCCTGGAACACACACTTGGCGTGCGTCCTTTGTACAGAGTGTAATGAGCGAGACTCATTCACCAACTGACAATTTCCCCCCAATTAATTGTGCATTATTTTTGTCTTTTAATTTAAGACATGTAATTAACTGTGATTTACTGCTCTTGGGCACGTGTTTGTGTCTGAGATGAAGGAAACAGTGGAAGCTGCAGAGAAGCTAGGCAGTCAAAATGGGATGGTTCCAGGCAGAGAATAATTAAAAACACTAGGTCTTAATTCAGAGTTTGATGTATGAAGAGCTTTAGAAATAGTTTCTTTGTTCAACCCTCTTGTCTTATGTGAAACATACCATAAAAATTTTCATTATAAGGGACAAAGGAAATCTGTATGATTATTGTTCCCATATTGTAAATGCTTCTACTTTTATTTGAAAAATATTTGAGGAGAGGGTGAAACTGTCTTTTATTTCATTTGTTCTTTGTGTCAAACCTATGGAAATTCTTGTTTAAGTGTCTTCAACATGGTAAAATATAATAACCTATATTTTGAGGAGACACATATGATTCATAGAGTTAGAAACTTGCCTATGCTTAATCGATAGGTAGCTGGTTACAAAGCTGGAATCTTTCAATCTCAAGTGGCCCAGGGGTTTAGATATTTTACCTCAGAGAGCTGCCTCATATTGATGCTTTACATGCATGTATAAGTGTGATAAATATGTGGTTTTCTACAGATGACTACAAGTATAACACCAGTGTAATGAAAGTAGATTGCAGTAATAGCAAAAAACCATGTGTCGCATAATTTAAAGGACACTTCATTTAACTAATTGAATAGCAATGAGTGAGTTCAGCTTTAGTTCACCGGAGATTTTATGTGATGAACGAGGTAAACCTGACAATAATGCATTTGTAAATTTAAGTGGAATACAGTTCCAAATTCCAGATATTTAAAATGCTGTTACTGTTTTTGCTATTTGTAAGCAAATACATAGGTAAGCACTTTGTTGAGACTTGTTTTCTTTCTGCATTTTGAAAAAGTAAAGTGCTCATGGTTTAGAATCATCAATGCCATTCCAGGCTTGTCCTGTCCGAACATATTAAAATAATAGAATTTTGTAGAGTTGTCTAGACTCATCTCTAAAAGTGGTTCATCTTTACATTATATGGTAAAATAACATTTCAAATCCCTTATCCAGTCTATGTTTTATCTTTTCTTACTCTGCTCCCTTTGACTGGAATACTCTTCCTCCTGCTTTTCATGTGGTTGCTTCTTTCTCATCAGACAAATCATAGATCATATGTCACCTGTTCAAAGAGACTCTCTTCCCCTGGATAGAACCTTTCCATTAATATCGTTCAATTTAACTTTTTCAAGAGCACTAATAGCACACTGAAATGGTGTTGTTCATTTGTTTATGTTTTTATTTTTGTTTGATTTTCACTTCTGCTACTTGCTTTGTAAGCTCTGTGCGAGCAGGGGCTTGGCCTGTCTTATGTGCGCTGTCTAGCACCACACTTAGGACCTAGTAGGTGCTCATAGTAGTTAAATGAATAAAATTGATGCATATCTAAGGTTGTCTATTAGTGTATAGACTAAGAGTCACCTGAATTTGCTAATTTTGGCTTGATTGGCTTTGGAAAACCAGAGATTTATAGATTATCTCTTCATCATGCCGTCCTGGCAGGGAATATCATTTTAGATGGTGCTAGAGCCTCATCTTTGCTTTGAGGGTTTTACACTTAGGCCCTGCGCATTCATATGATATGTTTGTAACCACAGACTACAGAAATAAGCATCTCTGAGTGAAACTAAATGTATAGAACAGATATATAAGATTTGAAGTTCCAACTCAGCAGACCTTAAATGATGGTTAAGTTGTACTGTTGTTGAAAGCAGAGTTGTGTTGATCACTGAATTAGGAGACCTGAGAACTGGCTTGCGATTTTTTCTTTTAAAGTGGAAATTTCTTTTCTTTTTTTTTTTTTTTTTAAGATTTATTTATTTATGTACACAGAGCTGGGGTACAGGCCAGAATCACAGGAGGTGAGAGGATTCACCAGAGACAGAGTGGGGAGCAGAACAGGCAGATGGACTGAAATACGCTGCTGAGGGGAGCAGCGGGCGAGTCTTGAGAGGTCTGCTGTGCCATGTGGGTCCCCTCCCTGGCCAGAGATTGAATTCGCATTGCTGTGCATGGATGCTTCACACTGTGGGGCTCAACCTGATGCGCCACCCAGGAGGCCCAGGCTTGCGACTTTTAACATCATTCATCCCTCTGAGCCTTAAACTCCTGAAAATAAGAACATTCTAGGATCCTTTTTTCAATAGTTTTTTTCATGTTATGCTTTTCTGAAATTATTGATCTATTTATAATAACCAGATATTCATTGGTGGATAAAAGTGAGTCCTTTGAATCTGGAACCTTGCTCTGCTATACCTCACTAGATTCTACTTTTTTAATTCTAGTTTCTGTAAATTCAGTAAATGTGGGCCACACTTTTACGCTATGCTAACATGTTAACAAAAGTGATTGAGGTATGACAAATAAATACATAAATTCACAGAAAAGTAATGTTCATTTGTGTTGTGATAGTGTGAAAACTTAAAGGTATTTTTTCCACATGATATTAAAACAAAAAATATGACTGTAGAATTGTGTCTTTCTGTAATGCCTGCAAGATGGTGATGGTGTCATCTACATTTCCTAGCCATTCTTCCACTAATTTTAAGGGTCATGGTCTAGCTATATGGGAAGACAGCTGGGTTAAATTAGCCCCTAAGGAAAACAAACAAACAAACAAACAAACAAAAAAAACAACTGTAAGAACTCTTTAATATAAGCATCTAAGGTCTTGGCTTATTTTACTGATTTCCTAATGCAGAAACTGAGTTAAACCATTCTGTGGTTTTAATCAAGTAAAATTGCACAAGTATCTTTCCCACTAAAGATTAAAATATTACCTTCCTCATGTTGGTAGTTTCCTCTTCCAGGCTGTTATTTTTTTTTTTGTCTCAATTTGAGAAAGGAAATTAATGTAAATCACATTTTAGATTAATTTACAGAATACCCTAGAGATGAAACTCCACAAAGGCCATGGTAAGTGCACCATTTGTTTGCTGTGTGCCTTTCACAATTCATGTAGGGAAATCACTTCCTTCAGAGACAGAATAAAGTCTATCAGTTTGATAAATAAAAAGTCTCTAAGTCCCTAAAGTATAGGCTCTTAACGATTTTTGTAATCATTAGCATGTAAAATTCCCATTGAAGCCATAGTTTTAAATTTAAAGTTAGATGTTTCTTAACCCTCTTGTCATGGCCTTTATGATTCAGTTTTACTATATCTTTGTTTTGGAACATACATTGTTATAAAAAGTATCTTTATTGCTCACCTATTTGTAAAACAGTTGAATGCATAAGGAATTTTAATGCAAAGCTTTCATAGAGATATAAAAACTGAAGAGTATTTTTTGAATAATTGATAGCGCTATAATATGAACCAAAGAAAGGACTATTTTCCTCCTTACTTTTTTCTAGATTTTGTTGAACCTCCAGATCAGATGTACATATCTTAAACTCCATCAAATAGATTGCCAAATTACATATTAGAAATAATTTTTATTTGACTTGTGAACTAAACAAAATTATTTTACGTAGAATCATTATTTCAAAGTGCGGTTACCCTTTTGAAATTGATTGTTGGCATTTAAAATTAACTTCTTTATAGTCATGAAATCATTACTTAGCTTCATTATTTAAATATTATTGATTAGCTCAATCATCCCTTCAAAACTTTCCTTGTATTCAAGAGAGATGAGGACAAGTATACTTATGAAAATAACTTTCAGTTATATTATTTTCTATTATCATATTGTAAATTTTTCCAGATATATTAACATTTCATTTATGAGTTTTCTCCCTTTTATATAGACTTTTTTTTTAGAACAGTTTTAGATTCCCAGCAAAACTGAGCACAAAGCTCCACACATCTGTAGCCTCCCCTTTTGTCAACATTCACCACTAGAATAGTACGTTTCTTGCAATGATAAACCTACAGTCGACACACCAATGCCACTCAAAGGCCTTAGTTTACATTAAGGTGTTGTACATTGGATGGGGTTTGACAAATATTAATGACATATATTTGTCACTAAAATATGATACAGTAGAGTTTCACTGTCTTAAAAATCCTTTAAAAATTTATATGAGCTTATAGCAATTCATTTATGAGTTTTTTAAAGCTGTAAATGGGAACAAAAAGGAAATATATGAACTGCAACTAATATGCATATTCTACTCTATGAGAAATCACTCTGTTCAGTCACCATAAAGCAGATTGAAGCAATGTAGATAGGGGTTGATTGCTAAGAATGGCAGCTTCAAACTCTATGGAAATGAGAAAATTCAAATGAGCGTTAGTTCTTTTTTAGCCAAATCATGCATGTGAGGTAACAAGACATCTTTAAATGCAGAACATACTGCTACAAACAGGAGTGATCATTTTCTTTTTTACTGTCAGTGGAAAACTGTACAAAGGGATTTCAATGTGGGAAAATGGTATTATTTTTTCCCCTATACAATGTGAAGTCACAATTGTTAGTCATAAATCTGATACATGAGTTAAAACCTATTTGTGTATCTTTAGAAAACGTCTGCATATGGAATGACTGGAACCGTAAGAGCTTGCTGTGATGTTGGAAGAATTATAGATGCTATTACCAAGTATAGCACTGAATGAACCTTAGAATTGTATAACAACCACATTCTATTTGAGGCATGCATGAATGAGTTTTTTTGGTTTTTTGATTAAAGATCTATTAATAAATAATAAATAAATAAATAATTTATTTTAAATTGCTGTTCATTTTTGTACAGTGCTTGATTTCTCAGGTGTTGCCCCCATAAAATCACCATCAACAAGACAACTGTGAACTATCATCACAGACTCTTGTGCTCTTCCCTTCTGTTTTAATCCCTTCTCCTCCCCTTCCCCCGATGAATGTCTCCAGTTTATTCTTTGACTGATAGTTTTGTATTTTTTTTTTTCTGATCCATTGTATGGTTTACCTTTGTTCCTCCTATAAGTGAAACCATCCAATATTTTTCTTTTTCCTTCTGATTGATTTCACCATGCATAATCAATCCCTTCCAGTTCCATCCATATTTCTGTGAATGGCATAAGTTCACCTTTTTTGATTGCTGAGTAGTATTCCATTGTGTATATAAACACCATGTTTCTTGATCCTGTAATATGTTTTTGAGCATTTAGGTTGTTTCCATATTTTAGCTATTGTAAAGAGTGCGGTGATGAACATAGGAGTGCAAGTATCTTTTTTAATTAATGTTTTTGTGTTCTTTGGGTGGATTCTTAGGAGTAGATATGTTGTTATATGGTAGGTGCATTTTTAGTAATTTGAGGGTCCTCCACACAGCTTTCCATAGTGGTTGGACCAGTTTGCATTCCCACCAGCAATGTAAGAGGGTTGAACATGATTTTTTTTTCTTTTTTTTTTTAACAGGTAAGTACAAGAAGTTGCTTAGTGGTTAGCACTTTACTAATATCCCTTATTAGTGTCTCTTCCCCATCTCTTGTTCTTCACCGTTCCAGACGCCACATTTTAAAATTCAGCCCAGATCAGGCACACCTGATTTATAGAAGAATCCTGGATGACTGTAAAAAATTGTAGTTTAAAGCACGGGTTTTGAAAATTTTTACTGGAAGCAGGAAACACCAATTACCATGGGAAATTTAGCTTTGCTTCTGTAAATTCTGAAAGTTTAATATCCTCTAAAACTTTGTGATTTTTAAACATTTTTTCCACTTCAATATGATTAGGTTCAGTGTTAGTTTGTTTTCAGTTTTTAATGCTATATTTATTACTTACTGTTGAAATAGTGCATATTTAGATTGATTTTTTTTCTTACCTGGAACAATTTCTTCTATTGTAATAGATAAACATGGGAAATTAGGACTTCTTTTTTGTTTTTGTTGTGATAAAAGAATACTGGAAAAGTAAAAAGCAATTCATAAGTAATGATATGTGTTGCTTTGAAATTTTAGATTCATATCTGAAATGTATTCTATATTGCATAGTATTGATATGCATAATCAATCCTATAGATCTAAAATAATACAACTTTTTGCCAAACTACTTATAAAATAGGGCATCTCTGTATTAAATATCTATCAAGTTATTTGAAATGATAATTTTATAGTATAATTTTTATTTAAGTGTAATGTTCTCTAAACTTTAGGTGTGCATCATTATGTAGCAACATCTCTACATACTAATTTCATCACTTAAATCCAGTTCTGTCCTTACACAATTGACCATTTTCATCAGACTCTTTTACTCCTCCCCTCCTGTAACCACAATTTGATCGTACAGTTGTTTTAAGTTCATTCACTTGGTTTCTCTATGTACCATATATTAATGAAATCATGCAGTATGCTTATTTTCCATTTGACTTATTTCACTAAGCATAATACCAAGTTCATCCATGTGTTGCAAAGGTCAGAATCTCTTCTTTTTTATAGCCAAGTTGTATTCCACCATGTATATCTACATCTTCTTTATCCAGTCATCTGTTGATGGACATTTAGGTTGCTTCCAGTTCTTGGCTATTGAAAGTAATGCTGCAATAAATATGTTACTCATTACTTAGTAAGTGACATTAAATTATTATCAGTATTAGGAGTATTCATGTTTCTAGAGTCATATGGACTATTGGTAACTTATTTAATACACACCTGTAGTTCATTCCTGAAACATGGGAGAAGGTAGGAGCACTATCTAGATGTCCAATTTATAGGTCGAAGTAACACAAAGATGACTTTGGGTCAGCTAAGCACTGGTGTCATGAAGGGAGTCAGAACCAAATACTATTTCTCATTAGGTCCTGAAACTCTGGTACTAGAATATGAGCCTGGAATTGCAAGAAATAATATAAAGAATGTTTGTCATAGTAGACCTTTAAGAAGCCACTTGGAAAGTGAAGTTGGAATGGAGCCCCCCATAATTTATGAATTAGTAGGAACCACCCTCTTTATTATATTCCTGGAGGAAAATTAAAGCATTGAGAAGCTCTATGGGCAGAAGAAGGCTTAATTCCTCTTAATGGTGTTCCCATTAAGACACATCAGTGCTGGGCAGTAACTGAAAAAGTGTCCTTGATGCTTCCAAGTGGGAGGAATTTTCTATTCAAATCTTACCTTTACACAGGTGGAGATAAAACAACACACAAGTTCAGGACAGGTGGAGCTGTGACATGTGTCCTAAGTGGCAACATTTAAGCCTGAAAGAGAAAACTCATTATATGGAAGCAAATATACTCCAGAATACCAATTTTGTGAAATTGATGAAAAGAAAAATTAAAATACAATATCCCAGATGGTTAGACTGTGGATTCTGGAGCCAGGTACCTGAATTTGATTTCTGCCTCTGCTTTACAAATTGTGTGTCCTGGGGTGAGTCACTGTACCTCTCTGTGTCTTACTTTACTTTAACTATTTGAAAATGGGAGTGAAGAAAGTAGGACTGGACAGCTCACAAATTTGGCAGAAGAATCACATAAGTTAATGTATATAAATAATTTAAGGACAGTGTCAGGTTAATAGACAGTCCACATAAATGTCCTGTTTATTTTTATCCCATTAAGATTCAAGGGTAGTCAAAATGCTATTTCTTTTTAATGAGATGTTCAAAAGTGAGAGATACCTTCATGCATTCTAGAACAAAGATATGAAGTGGAATGCTGTAGTTCATTCAAAAGATTTTCAATGAAAGTTACTCTATATCCAGCACTGCTCTTGTGTCTGGATAGATAGTCATATTCAAGGCAACATGGTTCTTTCATTCCTACTCTAAGCTTTCCTTATAGTCTGCTGTTCACTATTTTCAATATTAGTTATTGTATTATACAGAGACGCCTCAGTTGCTATTGAATATTTTTAAACAGCCTGATACTTAAAGATTTATTTATTTAAGCTCAGTGAAGTAAGTCAGAAGGCAAAAGAAAAATACCAGATGGCTCCTCCCCTAGGAGGAATATAAGGGAAACAAATAAGGATCAAGAAAAGGAATAAGAACAACAATAATAATAATAACAACAAGAAAGAAACAAAAACCAAAAATGAAAAGAAAAGGACAAATTGGGGACACTTGGTGGGGAGGGAAGAGGGAAAAGGTGGAGGGCAAACGGGAGCATGGGGGACTGAGGTGATGGTGCACTGGTGTTACAGTGATGGGGAATACATGGAGATACAATTGATGTCAAATATATGTAAATTTAATCAGGACTCATTATTTTTATTCATTTGGAAAGTCAGAAGTATCTTTTCCACTGAGATTTTGAAGGAAAAATAAAACACTGTTCATTTAGAGATTTCATATGTATCTTAACGTGTGCTTTTATAAACAGGAAACGACTTATAACTTATCAAAAAAAATAATAAAAATATATATTACTTAAAAATAAATAAATAAATAAAAAACAAAGAACAAACAACAAAAAAAGACTTATTTATTTATGTATACAAGAGGTGGGGTACAGGCCAGAGTTGCAGGAGGTGAGCGGATTCACCTGACAAAGCGGGGAGCAGAACAGGCAGACTGACTGAAACACACTGCTGAGGGGACTAGCGGGCAAGGAAGGAGAGGTCTGCTGGACCATGTGGGTCTCATCCCTGGCCGGAGGCAGGAATCGAACTCTCGCTGCAGTGGCTGCAGTTTGCTTCATAGTGCGCTGCTTAACCTACTGCGCCACCAGGGAGGCCCGCGGTCTGATACTTAAATTATTACATAGTTTGGATTTTTGGAAATTGTCTTTTGTCTACTTGAACATATAATTTCTGAGATTTTGGTAAGATTATAAAATAACTATCTAAACATCAGCGTGAAAGGTTTCCATTGCTTGTAATTAAGATTTACAAATATCTCTATCACAATGCCATTCAGTTTAGCTTCCCTGGCAAAGGCATTAAAGATAATTTAATAAGAGGGAATCATTCTTGTGATAAATTTTTAAAGATATATTTGTAACAAATCATTCTTTGAGAATAAAATTATACTACATATTATTTTTTTTAAGAAGCAGAACACTTTGTTAACTAACCAAGAAGGCACTGGTATTATATATTTTCCTCTCATAAACAAACACGTGCTTCTGCCGAAGTTTTGTTTTATTTTTACTTTATTGAGATGTAATTGACAAATATTTTATTAGAAAAGAGTTGTGAGATTTAAAAAAAAAAGTTGTGAACCACATTACTTTTACATTGTCAGACAATGCACAAATCTAAATGTGGAGTGACACATTGATTTCTAGGAGCTCTGTAAAGCACTGAAACCAGTTTATATGAAAACAACATAGGATCGTTATAACCTGGGATTTTTGTGACAGTTTGTTTGAAATTAGTGATGTCAAAGTTTATTTGACCAGCCCATAAAATCTCAAGGAAAAAATATACAACTAGAAATATGCTTAAATTAAGTGACACACTTGTTATTTTCAAAAAAGTTCATCATAGATTATCAGAATGAGTAATTTAACATAATGGAACACTGTAAATTCCTTAGCAAATTCACATATATCAGGAATTTTGTAGTATATATGCTTTATTTCAATAAAAATATTAGTACCTTACATTTTGTAAGCCTTGATTATGACAGCAAACATATAGTCACTTCTTAAAATTTTGAAAATTGCTCATTTTGCTTTCTTTGAGTAATGTGACCATGGTGTCTCTGCATATAGGCACTTGTGCTGTATAATGTCGAAACAAAAGGTGAACATTTTGTCTTGTGCAAGATTAAAGAAGTCATTCTAGACTCCTGTCTGAAAGCATTCTTATTTTTAAACATTGACTCTAACATTTGGAAGCATCATAGTAGTTGAATCATTGAAATATTTGTTCTGAAGCAGTTGACATTATATTGCTTTTAGGAAATTAAATTGATTCAAATTTCAGTCATTTCTAATAATAATGATAACAGCTTTTTATAGTTCATGAGATGATTTCATAAATCTTATTTTGTTTTATCCTTACAGCCCTGTGATGTAGAAACTATAGGCTTCATTACCCTCTTTTAAGTATAAGAACATTGATTTATACTTGTAATTTTAGCTCAACTTAGGTATCAGATGGACCAATATTTTAACATTGGCATTTTTGTTAAGTCTATAATCCTGAAAATAATTAATTTTGAAATCATCATCTTTTGTATCTTTTCAATGTCACTGGAGAGTATTGAAGATTTTTGACTTTCATTATCAGTCATCTTTTAAATATGAAAATAATATATAAATGTTTTTCTACATAGTACTTTTCTATGGGAATAACTATACATAAACTCTTTGATCTTCCAATTAGTAGAGAAATTTAACAGAAATTTGAAATTGTCTTTGAATTACTGAATAAATGCCAGAACAACAGAACACTTTTACCCACCAACTCTTCAGGGTTATCTACAAACATTGAAGTAATAGAACATTGTCACCTTGCCCATTCATTACCAAAAACAAAACAAAACAAAAATTCTAGAAATCAGGAAAATACTAAAAAAATGAAACTCAAAACCTTTATTTCAAGTGATATTGACACCAAGCAGTGAGTTCCCCACTTCTTTGCCTCTCCCTGATTCCCCCCACCCCCCCACCCAGCTCTCTATTACTGTTGATGCTGGTGAAGGGGACATGTCATTGATGTGAGGAGGGAATGAAAGGAAAGCAAGAATGATAAAACTACTGTTTTCTTAGCTAAAATTGTTTTAAGAAACACAAGTGTATAATTTATTTTCCTCATAAATATCTCATGCTCAGTGTATTTAGAGGGATGAAAACCCAATAGAGTATGAGTTACTGGAAGTAAAACTTTTTCATCCTTTTAGCATTTCTGGAGGGAGCCAGACAGTTACTCTCAGTTAGTTTGACGGCTGTTGCCCCCTTTGTACTTTTATCCTGCCATCTTTTTATGAGGCATTCTGAGCCAGATTTTGATACTTCCTTTCTTCTGTCATTTTTTTTTTAAGAGAGAAAGCCAAGAAATAAATTCATAACAATTATATACATGGGAGAGACCCAGCATTACTAATACCTTATTTCTTTTACTGCTTGTATAAACCTGAAAAGATATTTTTAAAACCGTAGTCCATCCTCAAAATTAAAAATTGTTCCTTGGTCGTATCAGTTTAGGGTAAACTGCATGTGTCTTCCCCACTCTCCCTGCCCAGTGAAGCCCACGATATATATAGCTAGTGATTAAATACCTTTGTGCTTTCTGCAGTTAAAATAAAACCTGACATTGAATCACCCAGGTTTACTTTTTTAAGGACAGCTGTTTGACTCTGTGGGAGCTAAGTTGAAGAAATATTGGTATATTAGTTGTCTATTGCCATGTAGCAAGCAGCCACAAACTAAGCTGCTTACAACAGCACACTCTTATTCACTGTCTCTGCGGGTTAAAAATGTGGGCATAGCTGAGCTAGTTGCTTCTGCTTCTAGGTCTCTCACAAGACTTCAGTCATAGTGTCATCTGAAGGTTCTGCTGGACGGGAGCTACTCCAGATTCACATAGTTGTTGATGGAATTCTATTCCTTGAAGTCTGTTGGACTGAGAACCTCACTTCTAAGTTCTTGGCACTGGCCACTCTCAGTTTCTTGCCATGTGGACCTATTAAACATGGTTGCTTGCTCCATCAAAAAATGCAAAACAAGAAGGCAATAAAGAGAGTCTGCAAGCGCAGAAGTTACAGTTTTAGGAAAACTGAATCGTAGAACAATACCCCATCATCTTTACCATATACTGTTTTTAAGAAATATGTAATGACTCCCACTCATAATTAAAAGGAAGAGATTCCACAAAAGCATGAATACCAGGAGGCTGGGATTCAAAGGAAATACTTAAGAATCTGCCAACTACTCTTAGTATAATGTATAAGCCTGTAAAGCATTATGCTAGGATGTAAAAATGCATAAAACATGTTGTTTTTGGTGATGATGACAAAGGTGACAAATGGTGATAAATAAGCCTTATTACATGAGTGGTTGTGTCAGACACTGGCATGAGGACTTTGTACAATGTTACTTAACCCCCTTATAGACGTCCTTTTCCAGATTGTAGAATAGAAGTCTGAGAATTAACTAAGTCATATTCTTTATGTGTTCTTAAGAAGCTCACTGACAAAATGGACAATTTATGACACTACTCATAATATTTTCCAGTAGATGACTTCTCTATACACAGTGGGAGGCCAAAAAAGGTACCATGCTTTTTCTTGGGAAACTTAAGGGGTGCTATAAAGAAGTCTTTTCAAAAGATGAGTAGGATTTTTAGGAAATTTCTGAGACAAATACAAGGACAAGGCCCTGAATTAGTAAAGATAGGTAGGTTTATATAATGCTAATATTTATAATCACACTACAAGTAACATTAGGGGAAAGATAGAGCTTTACTGTTTAGAAGTGGCAGAAATGTTGGTGGACATGTGGGCAACAAAGTAAATTAAATTTCTGTTGAATGGTAGTAGCAGCAGCAGCAGACAAATATGTGGTTATTTTTTTTTTATATTTATGCATCGAAGAGCTGGGATGAAGGCCAGGGGAGCAGGGGTTGAGAGGATTCACCAGAGACAGAGTGGGGAGCAGAATAGGTGGATCTACTGAAATACACTGCTGCCAGGAGCAGAGGCGGAGGAGGTCTGCTGTGCCATATGGGTGCCCTCCCTGGCCAGGAATTGAACTTGTGCTGCAGTGGCTGGTGATAACTTGATAGAGCTAAGACTTAACCCCTGAGCCACCAGAGAGGCCCAGAGCTCAGGATTTTTTAGCAGTAAAGTTGAATGAAAAGAACATAGTAACAAAGAAACCCAGCAAATATAGGATTGTTGCTATCAGCCTTATCTAGAATGGACACTTCATATTTCTTAATGCAGTCATTTCAGTGACTGTAACTGGGTAATAAGTCAAAAGAAGGATGAAGAAGGTTTAATGCTTTCAGAAAGTATCATTTCTTAAAGTAAATTCAAGACAAATCCTGAAAAGAATCTTCATATTAAATCAAAAGATATAACCCTTTCCTTATTTTTCTGTATGTATTCAGTGTTCTAAGCATAGATGATAAGATAGCAATGGCATAGGAAAAAATTTTAAAACAATTTATTTATAATAATGTTAACCTAGCCACAGTAACTATTTGAAAAATACCATCAGTTCTTTGATTACATACATGTCTTTACACAGTGACAATTATACTATTGATGACATGGATTCTGTTTAATCAGCAAGATTTTTCAAATTTCATTTTATATTAGCTTTAGAATTATAAATACTGTATGTTCTTTGTTTTAAGATAGGCAGTGTAGATAGTCATAAAGAAGAATATGAGCCTTGTGTGTTTCCTTCAGCCCCTTGTTAGCATACCTCATAATATTTTCTATATACTTACATAATGGCATCTTTTTCTTAAGAAATGGTAATTTGCTTTTTTTTTTAACTGTTCATACTTTGTTTCTTGAGGTCATATTACTATTAATTTGGTTAATTTTATTACCAAATTTATTACCAGTTAATCCCTGAAGGAAGTTCTTAGGTAAAATGGAGATTTCTAAGAGATACCAGAATGCAATAGGAATTGGACCTGCAGATGGAAAATACTTATCCATCAAATGGTTACACTTTTATTGAAATCCCAACGTGAATATGTCCTTTGCTTCCTTTTACCTCATTGTACATAAAATGTACTATTCCAGGTTTAATAAAGAGAAATTTTGTGCAGGAAGCTTGTATGCTTGCCTGTGTTAATGCTATTTTTCTTTTACTCCTTTGAACTTACTGTAGTGATTAGATTCTTTTAGTGGATTTGCTCAAACTTGTTAAATGGCCACTTTGGTAACATTCAATATGTATCCAAATGTGAATAATTCTTTAAACCCTTCATTCTGAAACTATAGCTTGGGTCCTCTAAGAGAGTAGATTTTTTTAGAAAATAATTACTGCTTATTGATCTCCTACCTCCTGCTGTGTGGATGAATATTATGTGACATCCAAATGAAATAATTTTCAATATTGTAACATGTAAGACATTATAAATAATAAAATTATAATTTTCCATGATTTTATGTTTTATAAATATCATAAACTATAGAAACATTCCTATCAGAAATTACATAGATTTAATTTCTTAGCCTATTTTCCTTACTATGTTCTGTTTTTCAACTTTAATATTTCATTTTTCAAATACAACAATGTATCTCCAATTGTTATTTTATAGTGTTTTTGTTGCATCATGTTTTACACATGATGAGATTTTAAAACTATGATCTGGGGCCTTCCTGGTGGTGCAAGGGGTTAAGCACCGCACTATCAAGCATCCACAACCACTGTAGCACGAGTTTAATCCCTGGCCAGGGAGGTTGCCCCACATTTCTCCTGCCTTGTGTATTCTGTTCTGTTCCCTTCAGTGTATTCTGTTCTGTTCCCCACTCTGACTCTGGTGAATCCTCCCACCCCCCCCCCCACCTCTGGCCTCTACCCCAGTTCTTGTATGCATAAATAAATACATCCTTAAAAGAAACCTATAATTTGATGAGCTTGATAAGTGTATACAATGCTAAAACCACCTCCACAATCAAGTTGTAGACTACTTTTATCACCTCAGAGAGATCTCTTGTTCCCTATAGCAGTCAAATAAATATTATCTTATCATTTAAAGTGAGTGAAGTGTAAAGTTGCCATTTTTTAAGACAATCAGATTATAAAAACTGATGGATTGAATAAATAATATCTTTAAAAAACATGTGAGTTTTGTTTTGAACTTATTCCTTTGAAATTTACTTTTAGAAATGTATACTGCATTTGCTCACAACATTTGATGTAATGTCATCTTTAAAGGCATGTGCTTGATCTAGCGTATCTACTGTCCTTGAAGCTTTTATGCTCGTGGGTGTGAGTGCCCATGGATTTTAATAAATGATCATGATTTCAAAGACTTATCTTTGATTAACTTACAAAATATATTTCAGGTATCGTTTCCTCTTTGGGCTCTTTTAGAAATATTTAGTGAAGGAAATAGTGAGATCAATAAAAGAATGGGTAGTATATTAGAGAGCATTTCATGATACTGAAATGCAGATTTGGTTTGAAGAAAATTTATAAATTTAAAGTATCTGCAGTTGATTTGTAAGATTTTAAGTCAGGCTTTATTTGAGAAATTAAATGCCTTGACAAGATATTTGGACTGACAAGATGGGAATATTTAAACTATATTTAACTGATTCTGAAAAGATGTTTATCAAAAGTTAGGTTTCTTGTCTGTAATTCTTAAAAAGAAAAAGACAGTTGTCTTGTATAGTGTGAGATGAGTTTACATTTTATTGCTGACAGCTCTTTTAAAACCATGGCAGTATTCTGGGAACACTCTTGGTCCTGCAAAACTTAGCATGTGTGATGTTTGCTGACAAGTGAGGATAAATAGATTGTCAGCTACTGATTCTGAGTTCAAACTTCTGAAAATCTAACTAAGTATATTCTTACACCCTTTAGTTTTAGTTATTTACAGCAGCATGCCTTCATGTTGTTAAGTGTGATGTAGAACTGAAACTTTCATTGTATGGATTGTAAAAAAAAAACACATTTTTTTAAAATTCCAGCTGCTTGGACAATTTTGACACTTTCATCTTAGGGAAATATATTATAAATATTAGACTTTCAAAGCAAGTCTTCCTTCAAGGAAGGTTTTTTTTTTCTTTATTTCAAATTAACCTGATGATTCACATTGCTCATGCAAGTTTACTCTAAGTCTTAGCTGCTAAACTGTTTATTATGCTGACAAGCCTGAGCTTTAGAAGACAACTTGGTTATAGTGGTGAGAATATTTAAATAATAGTTTATTTTGGCTTATTTCACCCAGTCATTAACTCACTGCTGCCAGCCATCAGTTTCCCTGCCACGTCAGAAAAGCCTGTTGTTTACAGCCAATTGCTGTTTTAAATGCCATTGTAAAGAAATATGCTGGATTCTCAAGGAGGAGGTGGGAAAGGGTTGCTGAGGTTGCACACGGCTGGAAAATGACTTATTTGACCCTTTTAATTTTACTTCTTTTAACAACATGTATTTTATTTTTTAATAGTAGGTAATATCCAAATAAAATTAGACATTTAAAAGCGTACAAGATGGGAATTTTAGAAAAATTAAGATTCCTTCTCCCTCCAGCTTCCTTGTTCCTTACCCTGGTTCCTTATATCTTTTTTCAGAGATATAACATGTAGGTAGATACACTACATTTTTAATGGAACTAGTACATATGCCCAGTGATCTTTATTTTACTTTTTCCCTTGACAGTATATTACAGTTGGTACCATATTAGTACACGTGATTTTATGGGCATCGTTGGTTACATATTATATCTGTGTGATAATTTAACTAGTTTTCTCTTGGAGTTTAAAGTCCTCATGGCCTTCTTCACCCCTTTTGTGACTTGCCAGTACCCTCTTCTGACTGAGAACTTTGGCACTTGCTTTGCTTTCTGCCTTAATGTTTATTTTCCACTCCTTTCCAGTGATGCCTCAGGCCATGGGGGCTCCTTTGCATGGACCCTGATTATTTGGAGTTAAAGTCTTTTGCTACAAGCAATGTCATAATGACTATTCATGCACTTGCATTTTTGTGTGTATAAATAGAAGATAAGCATGTAAGGTAAAGTTGCAGTTGATCATTCTCTGAAATATACAGAGGCAACTCTCTGAAATATACAATGATAGTGAGCACATTATTTATTCTAGGCTCTGTGCTAGTTCTGGGGACTTTCCAAGAATCAGACATGGCCTTTGCCTTAAATAGATTAGGATCACTCTTCAGTTACTGCAGTGCTCCAAGGTAAGATACTTGGTGACATGCAAGAACCACAGTTGAATCTTTGGGACCTCCTTGACAGGGAGGAATGGCCTTGCACCTCTGGTCAGGGAAGGATTTGAGGATGATTTAGAATTAGAATTAGGTATGGAACTGACAGAGAAGGGCGTGTGTGGTAAGTGCTTGCCAGCATACGTACATCAGAGTGCTTGCTGGGAAAGCAGGCTCTGCCTCATGGCCTTCTTCACCCCTTTTGTGACTTGCTAGACCCTCTTCTGACTGAGAACTTTGGCACTTGCTTTGCCTTCTGCCCTAATATTTATTTCCCACTCCTTTCCAGTGATGCCTCAGGCCATGGGGGCTCCTTTGCATGGACCCTGATTATTTGCCCAAGAGCTGCAGGCATTGTCCTCTTTTGTTAGAAAGGGGTGCCTCATGCTGAGACCTCACTCTGCTCCTCCTCTTCATGTCACCACAAAAGTGACTAATGTGTCCTCATGGCACAGCTGGCTCAGCCCCAATGTCTTATTCTGACTTCCTTTGCCATCTACCTTCCCTTAGGTGGCTACAGTGCAATCAGCATTAACTGTAATTTCAAGATTTTATGCAGGTTGAGCACTTGAAGTCAGGCAGAGTTGCACAGGGACACCACTGGATTTTCTTCTAGGCGCTCCATCCATAATTTCTGTGGAGGCCTCTCTGTTGTAAGTGGGAAAAGGTCCTCTCTGTCTCCTGATCATCTCTGCCTAAAATTGACTTCTCCTTCTCCAAAGTGAGTGTACCCAACTATACTATGTGGAATTTAGGTTCTGGGCTTCAGGAAGGCAAGTTTCCTCCTTGTGATTCTCTAAGTTCCTGGTGGTCTAATTTCAGATCTGGGGTCCACCTTCCTTCCCTCAATCTCAGAACTGGTGGTTCTGCCCTTCAACTCCACCAGACGTCCACAGTACATACTGTTTATACTAGAACATAACCAACATCCACTATGCTTCTGGTGGGAAATAGACCTAACTGACCCTACAAGTTAGGTATTGTTGGTCCTATCCTTTGTAAAAATTACTCTTGCCAAACCCTTTCTTCAGGCCTCTAAAATCCTAAAAATTTCTGTTGAAGAACTGGGAGCAGCATGGATGTGTTCCTCGAAGCAGGAGACAGCTTCCTCAAAGAAACCAGAGCCTCAGAAGCATATTAGCGCTGCCAAAACATGCACCCAGTTTACATTAAACCGTTTACTCTGTTGAAGCATCAAGATGCAGGTTAATTGCACAGATTGCCCCAGAACAGTGGGTAGGAGCTTGCTTTAATTTATATAACAGAAATTGCCACTGAGTTGGTTTTCCTAGAACAAAGGAATAGTCAGCCTCAAGGTAAATTCAGGTCTCCTCCTTCAGTAAATTGCACAGCTGAACACTTTGAAATAAGTATTTTTGTACCTCTGCTCTCTAAGGTTTCTTTTTATTCCTTTTAAGGAAAAAAAAAATCTCTCACTTCTAGGCACACCTTTTACTATGTTTTAAGTAACTCTTTGAGAGGCAATTAATTCATCTTGCAGGATCAGAGATGACCTGTATTGTCATAGTTAGGCTTTAAGCTGGTGTAACACATATGAGGATTATGCTCTGTCATGCTGGGGCCCTAGTAAGCAGAAGACAATTGATCTCTTATGTGGATGTGCTTTAGACTTGCTTAATTTGTCTGAATACTTTTACTGAATAATCAGTGCTATGTCAGGAAGCCGAGGGCTAGGGAGTGATAAGTGGTTAAGCAACAGAGCAATCGCTAGAAATGATCTTTGCTCATAGTGGAGACACATATAGATAGCTGGAGAGATAAACAGAGGTAAATATGAATAAAACAATTTAATATGCTCACCATTATGAACTAAATAATGAGATATAATAGAAAAATTTGAAGAAGAGCTTGATTCTTTCTTGAGGTTTTTTTTTTAACCTACATTTAAAATGTCTTAGATAAAGTTAGAAAAGTCATGGATTTCTTAGGAAAGTAGGTCCATTACTCAGAGCCAGTCACTATACAGTAATAATCATACTTGATATCTTTTTCATTTTTATTTCACATACATGTATAATTCATAAAAGACTAAGTATTTCATGTATTTTTCTTGCTTTTTAAAAGATTTTATTTCTGCATACAAGAGCTGGGGTACAGGCCAGAGACTGGGGTAAGAGGATTCACCAGAGACAGCGGGGAGCACAACAGGCAGATCAACTAAAATACACTGCTGAGGGGAGCAGTGGGTAAGGCAGGAGAGGTCTATCTAGCCATGTGGGTCCCCTCCCTGGTCAGGGCTTGAATATGTGCTGCAGTGGCTGCGGAAGCTCCACAGTCAGCGCTCGATCCTTTCTGCCACTAGGGAAGCCCTCATGTATGTTTTGGGCTTACTTTTTTTTAAAAAAAAATTAATCATGAGATTTCATATGATATAATATTATTCACATTAGGTTTTTAAACATTTTGAAATTGAGGAATAGATTTTCTATTGATACCCGACTTAAAGTTCAAGGTGTAAAACAGGTGAAAAGCAAGGTGTTCTGGGTGAGGTGGGCTGAGTTAGTCTTCTTATTCGCCTGACCACTTGCCTCCCATGATGGAACACCATGTTAGGAGTTCACGATCAGCAGATATTGTTGTATACATGTGTGGGCCACACCCTGAGGGTACCAGAAAAATGAATCATGATTCTACTAGGGTTTTTCAGCCTTGTGCAGGGAAGGTGGGTGGATAAGTAAATGAATGACTGGGGTCATCCATGCAAGTTCGGGGCTGTAGTCAGAGAACAGAAGATCCATTCTGTCAAATCTCAGAGCTGGGCAAGCCAGAGAAGCTTCTGGAGAACTTGGCATGAGTCTAGTTTTAAGGGGCTGGTTCATAAGCTAAGGAAGGCACTCCAGGATCTGAGACCATATTGTGTCAAGAAACTGATGTGAGAGTAGCTAATTACAGGTGATTTTCTAGGTTTGCTAACCATTGGCTAGAATATAGAAAGGATTGGGAAGAAACAAAGCTGGAGGAAGAAGAGGACCTTCCATTTCTTGGAGTTTGAAATGTCAGAAAAAGCCCAAATATTCATCAAGTTCTTCAGAAAATGACCTGATCAGATGGTGTTTGAGTTAAAGGTGATGGCAGACATGTGTTGAGTAAGTCTGTAATTCACATGTACTATAAGCATTTGCAATACATTTCTCCTTTAATCTGCATCTACACCCTGTGAGTCAGGTGTGGTTATTGTATCAGGGGTCCTGAAGCTAACAATAGGCAACTCAAACAGTGTGTTTCAGAGTTTGATGAAAGGACTACTTATGATACCTCAGGCAGGGTTAAAGATGTGAAATCCCTCCAGGCTTGTAGTAGTGGAGAGCCTTTACTATCTTGGCAGGATTAAAAGAGAAATTGGTTCTGAATCCTACTGAGCAAGAGTTGTATCTTTCTTTTTTTCTTTTTAACATTTATTTGTTGCATAGAAGAACTGGGGTATAGGCCAGAGGTGCAGGGGTTGAGTGGGTTCACCAGAGACAGAGCGGGGAACGGAACAGGCAGATAGACCGAAATACACTGCTAACGGAGCAGTGAGTGACACAGGAGAGGTCTGCTGCACCTTATGTCAGTCAGCAACCTGGCCAGGGATCCAACTCAGGACACTGAGGTGATCGGCCTTGAGACTACTTAGGCTACCAGGGAGACACTACAAGAGTTGTAGCCTTTCAAGGGAAGGTGTAGGAAGGACCAAGGGAACAAATATGCTGACCTCACTTTTCACTGTCCCTCTGATCTTTGGTCAGGGTGGGTCTTACTGCTCAAAACCAATTTGAGGTCAGGAGACCAAGGAATCTGTAATTAAAGATCCATTAAGTTCAAATTTTGGGGAGCAAAGAATGAATGGGTGCAGGGTGTATGTGTGAGAGAGGGAGTGGAGTGAAAAAGAGTCAGAAATGAGTCAGGAAAGGCAAATAGAGACTGTTCAAGTTACTGAATATGTTTTTATACAAACAGATGAAGTAGCAGAAACTGAGCTGGGATAAGCCACTTGCCTCAAATCACACAGCTTATTAGTGGTAGACTCATTTTACCCCACACAGGTAAGTAGCTCTTACACACTACATCGAGTGGGAAATAACAAGGGCACATATACTGCTAGAGACAAATTAGAAGTCCTTTGAACACCCAAAAGACTAAGTACAAGTGGCAGTGGCAGTGAAGACAGACTGAAGGGAAATGGCTTAGAAGCAGTGCAGATAGAATAGACTGAACTGGACCTCCCTTGTGGCACAGTGGGTTAAGCAACGCACTACGAAGCAAACCACAGCCACTGCAGCATGAGTTCGATCCCTGCTGCCTGCCAGGGAGGGGACCCACATGGTGCGGCAGACCTCTCCTGCTGTGCCCACTGCTTCCCTCAGCAGTGTACTTCCAATGATCTCCCTGTTCTGCTCCCTGCTCTGTCTCTGGTGAATCCTCTCACCCGCACATCTCTGGCCTGCACCCCAGTGCTTGTATGCATAAATAAATAAATCTTTTTTTTAAAAAGAATAGACTGAACTTTGGACTTCAATTTTTTTTTTACTTACGAAGTAATGATAATATTATACACAGTGCAGACTTTCTTAGATCCTTGTCAGCATGAGGCTCTGTGATGTATATTCATCTCATGGAAAGAATGTATTTTTGAGAATATTCTCCAAATACCTAAATACTACTTTTTAGAGACTTGAAGTTTATTTATTTCTTTTGTTTACCTTTGTGTTTCTTAACTCAAATTTCAGGTTAACCAAAATTGTCACCAGCTGTCACAGAACATGCTTTAAAATCATCAAAATAAAGTAATAATGTGCATGTATTTTGTTGACATTTTCACCTAATTACAGTGTCTGGAATTCTCTACTGAGTTCAGTATCAACACCCCAAAATATAACTTGACCTCTGCTCAAATGCCTAAGAGAAAAAGACAAAACTGTCCACATAGGAGGAAATATTTCAGAAAAACTGGGCAGGGACCACAACATTTAAAAAAATATATGTATTACAGTGATTCAGTATGATTCAATCCTTTCCCTCTTGAATTGGCTCAGTAATTTCTGTTACTCTTCAAGTTATCAGTCTTCTAACTAACAGCTCCTTATCCAGAACTACTTTTCTTCCAATTTCACTTTAGAACAAACAAATAGAGCAGCAGATGAGAACTGTTCTCATTTTAGCAACCTGATACTAACTTGAAGGTTCCTTGTGCTTTTCTTATCAAATTTCTCATTTCCTGGAGGACTTTTTGTCTGATAATTCTCTGAGGCTCTCTGGACAGGATCAGTCATTTTTTTTAAGTTGCTCTAGTGTTTAGAACCTCCTTCTACTATGTTTTCTCCTCACTGGCCTACCTCCCTGTCCTAACCTGACCCCACCCTACTGCCCTCACCGCACTAACCAGTCTCCATTCTGGACTTTGAACCCACTTCTGTCTGTGCCACTGCCCAGCTAGCCCAGACACATGTCCAGAATGCAAGTCCTCCTGGTGAGGCATGGTGGCCTTGTTTGTGTTCAAATACTGACATGACTACTTGTTACTGTGTGACCTGGGTTAGCTGGTGTCCTTTCTGTTAAGTTGGGAAATTAATAATAGTACTATATTGATAGCACTATATTTTGGTTCATTGAAATGATTAAATAATATACTACATTTAAAGTCCTTAACATTTCTAGCGGATTATAATTGCTCTATAAGTTCTCATCAGTTCTGCCTCTATTATATGCATAGCATATTCACTGATTTTTGTATTCTCTGTAGTAAAACCTGATAAGGAAGCTGCTCCTCTCTCCTTAAATTTTTACTTGATTTAAGAAAGGACGTGGAAGTGATTTTCACATAATTTTCCAAGAGGAACTCTAAAATTTCTTATTTCACTTAAAATTTTAAAAAATAATACCATTTTGAAAGCATATATGGTCACATCAACATTACATTTGGATGATAATTTTATCTTTATAGAATGGCTTCTTTTCCAGCAAGTGCAAACATACCTCGGTATAATATATAACTTTTCTTAACTTATTTGATTTAATTATATCCTTGTGACTATTAAATAAATTATCTGTTTTTAACACATATAAGTACCTTATAATGTTTTGGATCTATATTAATACATATTTATAAGTATGTTATCTAAATGTTCTGAGTATCATGTCATATTCCTATGAATTCAGTGGGTTTTACCTTTAATTTTTAAAAATTAGAGACATATCATGGATGTGGAATTTCATTAAGCTTTCCAATTTAGTCAGGCTATGAAATTTATTTTCTATATTATGTTGTAATCTGCTATTGGAATAATAACTATGAGTTTCATTAACTGAGAAGCAGAAACTAGAAAACGAAATGTAAACCAGTGAACTGTGAAAATGATGATATATCCACAAATAAAGTATTGAAAGTGATTTCATGTTCTTTGCTAATGCAGATGTGGTGTGATGGGATCATTGAGGTGGAATTATTTAACGGGCTTTTTTAAAAAGAACTTGAGCACATATGACCTTCATACTTTAATGAATAAAGCTTTAAGTTATATTTTCTTGGAATCACTAAATTTTAGTACTTGAATGGGCCTTAGAATTTCCTTAGTCTAACTAATGGATCAGCAAACTTTGTTTGATACCAAATATTGTAGCATTGTGGATCATACAGTTTCTGTCAACTGTTCTACTCTTTAGCAGAAAAGTAACCTTAATTGATAAGTGAACAAATGGGAATGACGGTGTGCCAGCAAAATTTATTTATGAATATAGATAGCCAGCTTACAGCCACGGTCTGCTGATTCTAATCTTAACACTTTCTTTTCCAAATAACAGAACCAAAACTAGAGAACTCAAGTGATTTAATGAAGGAGACGCAACTAACTAGTGTTAGAACTACTATACAGCTTGTTTGCTCCTATCACAGGTCTTCCATTATATAAAAACTAATGCTCCAACAAAGGCATGTTTCTTGTATGGTTTTCAGCCAAAGAATTCTGACTTAACAGTCTTACCAGGTTTAACAATTTTATTTAAACCAGTATTTCTCAGAGAAGTATGTTGTTTTATCTTTTATACAAAATAGAAAATAATCTCACAAACGTTAATGAGTTGAATGTCTACATTATAATGTTATGATGATTTTTGTTGCTTAAAATAAAAGATAGAAAAAATTCTCTGCCCTTTAGGATGCACAGAAATAAGGAATATGTATTAGCTTAAAAAATTCAAAGATAAATAAAATTAGAGTAAAATAAATATTGCTTTAACATGTTTAAATATCTCCTGGCCATTTAAACATTTTATTAAGAGTTTATTTTCAAAATACTCTTCTTTGAATGATGCCAACAAATGCCAATCACAACATTTTTAAGAGATTTGGTATCCTGCAAAAAGTAGTTTTTATTAAAGTCAAAATCTGGACAGAAATAAAAAAAATGTTTCATTTAAAAGAAAGAAAATTGATTGAGGGAATTGGAGGATGTCCAATTTTCAGAGTGACTATGAGGGAATGTTGAGCATTTAAATTTTTTATTATTCACACTTAGTAGTGTTCCAATTAAATTTTAATTTTCAATAAATTAGTTTCAATCAATATAAATAATTGATTGTATAAAATGTATATCGATAATAGACTTGAGGCAAGTGTAATAATCCAGCAAGGGGGGATAGGGCAAACCTAAAGAGGAGAAAGAAAACAAGGAAGTGATGAGGTAAAATCCACTGAATTTTGTAAGTGGAAGGAACCGATAATAAAATAGAACTTCTGTCATTGGAATGGATGGATGATGATGTTTAGTGGTAAGTTATACAATGATGGAGGAGATGATACTTCTTGGAGATTTGGAAAAAGGAGAAATATTTAAGATTGGACATTTTTCATTTATAAAACTAAAGTTTTAAGTGAAGATTGGTACTAGAGATGTGTACTACAGATTATTAAAAGCATAAAAATGGCAACTGAAGTCATGGGAATAATTATAAATATCATCATCTAGAGAAATTCTGTCAACTGCAAAGAGGTTAAAGGCCAGAACTGTGGAGAGTATCAGAAAAAAATACCTTTTTGTTGTGTCTGATGGTTGTTTCAGAGCAGCAATAGGAATTTTCAAAGAGCCAGAGTACATCATAAGATGTGTGATATACTCTAGGAAGGAGAGGTCTCCATTAAACATTTTTAAGAAAAAAGAAATTCCACTCAGTTCCCAAGACTATGGTGTGGAGAAGAAATATAAAGATCTTTCTCTATCCTTTCTGCCTGTGGATCAGAGAAGTCTTTCCCTTCTCACCCTAATGGCAGGATAATAAAATATTACCAAAGCATTTCAAGTCTATCTGGAATCAAGTTGTGAAGAAAGGAGTCCCTCTATTGGAAATATTGATTATGTGATTAATTAAGACTTGCAAGGGGAATGAAGTGTGGTGAGAGAGGTGTGGGAGTTGTTCTAATGTCAAAACAAAAGCACTACTGATGAGCACAAAACAGTGGCACATCCTTTGTAAAGAATGAACAGGCAGAAGATACTCCTGAATATTGTATTTTTGTTGACTTTTGTTAAGATTTTCACTTAATAAGAAAAATGTCAGTGTTTCCCTTTCTCTCTCAGTTCCTTAATCAAAACAGAAACATGGGAAGTATCATTCCTGGACCCCAATCCCTGAGTTCAGCAATATTCACCATTGAGGTAGAGAAAGTCTACTCAAGTCCACAACCAGTTTTATCACCTGCAATGATGATGCACTGGAATTTGAAAGAATCATTGAATGTACATAGAATATACAATCTAACATATATTTGTGTCTCAAATAAAAGAATTTCCACTGTCTTGGGACACTAAAATAGTTTTCTAGTAAAATTCATTTGCTCTTACACTCATGGCATATTACTTATTCCCCGATTGAGTGTGCAGATGGCTGTAGAGATTTGTGGTTGGGGTTGTGTTGTGGGCCTGCAGGACATCCTCGTAGCACTGTCTAGTAGGGGATTAGATAGACACAGATTTAAAGGCCACAAACAGTATGAGCTGGTGTCAAATCTTTTTAGATGAGAAATCACCAATAGATGACAGTTAAAACAAGATAGTCACAGTTGCCTGCAGAACATACTCATTTGAGAAAGCATTCGTTTGAATATGTAACACAAAATAGGCAGCTAAGGAAACAGCCCCAGAATGAGATCAACTCACTCCAGTCAATTCTGTGTCTGAAAAGGCAATGCAAAGAAAGGCAATGAAAGAGTGGTCAGCAGTGTCCAGTGCAGCCGAGAGACCTAAATGTTTGAGGAATCTCCATTTGTTGGTTTGCATAAAGCAAGTGTTGGAAGCACCCTCTTGTGATTTATTCCATGTCCCTGCCAGATGTTGGATCTTAGAGAAATATGAAAGGGGAATTCTTTCACTGGGTAAAAGATTAATAAAAAGCTTCTTACATTTTCTGGAAATTTAAGAATCTCTTATGGTAACTGGTATAGGGCCATCCAACTTTGAATCCTTAGCAATAAACCTTGAATAGCAGGATTGTTTACTCTAGGGTCTTTAATTAGTTAGAAAAGGCAACTCCTTCAGTCTTGCTATTCTGAATTGTCATGCAAGGCATTTTAGGTGCCCATAGAAATATGTACCCTTCCTGTGCACACTCAACCAAAATATCAGTGTGCAAATAACTTGTACTCATCTACTTAGCATTTCACTTTGCTTTTTGACTTTTAATTCAAACTAAACATTAATATAACAAGTTTTGATAATAACCCATGAACTTCATCCTTTTTAAAAGGTGGTGTCGTTCTCTTCCTGTAGTGTAACCATAGCAACTGACAAGGAATAGAGAAAGAAAGCTTTCACACATGCTGTGCTAATTAATCCTGTCCTACAGTTTTCCTTCAGCTGGAAGATGCAGTTTAATAAATTTTGCATGAGTAAGCATGTTTTGATGCATGAACTCTATGAATACATAGCAATATCTTTACCAAAAATATTTATTAAAAAGGTAGTTATATTCCTACTTCAAGGTGTACTTTCTTCTCGTGTGTGTGTGTGTGTGTGTGTGTTGATTCATTGTTTTAACAATCTGTTCCTTGCTTGAAAAATTTTAAGCTTAATCTTTCTAACAGAAAGAGGTGTTTTTAGGGTGAAAGCATTTTGCTTATCAATATTCAGGATATTCTCCACAAGAAAATGTTTAAATTGATGGTCTGTATTAAAGTAACATGATAGACGAGTTTTTCTCAAGTAGTGAAGAAGTGTGTATCTTGTAATATTCTTCATTGAGTATCACATTTAGAGTTAAATAATTTTAACAAATTGTGTTAACACATTAAAGACTTAGATACTGAAAACTCATTTTCACTCTTGTTTTGGGAAGTCATTTGGCCCAAGTAAGTGGAGTTTGAGCAATCCTTGACCCAGGCATGTCAAGGGAAGGCAGAAAATAAGTAGATAGAGTCTTTTGTAGTCTTATTTTCCAGAATTATTGAGCCGCTTTTGCAAACTCATAGTCAAAGTGAACATAATTAATGTGAAATTACATATAATTATTTAGATTTATACAACTGCTAGGTTATTTTGAACTCTTCTTTAAAACTAGGAATATCACAATGTTTTATAACTAGGCTGTCTTTTAAGCTGTCAAAGAAAATCTCAGATTTTTTTCATTCTCCTATCCCTTGGCCTCACTTTCTGTCAACAAGGCCTCAGGAAAACCAAGGAAATCCAGAATGAATGTTGTTGTTTTTTTTTTTTTTTTTTTTGCATCACATTTGACTTGACAACAGCATATGGAACAAGTCAGGATCTATTTTGGGACTTGCGCTTAGCTCTTTAGTCTATGTAGAAGCATATTTGTTTGAGAATTAAACCTTTTGATATATTTACTAAATTTGGAAACATTTTACCACCTAGATTGTTCTATCTGTTGTTCAGTTTTGCCTGAATTGATATCAGATAATACCTGGTAGAAAAAGTAGATAAAATTATGGTAATTGAATATCAAAAATATCTATTTTACTCTTTTTCGGAGAAGTTTAGGAACACATGTGTATGTATATTTGTGTGTTTATAAAATGTACATTTTAACATGCCATACTCATAACATTAACCAATATAGTCATGCCATTATATTATCAAAGCTTCGTTGTTAAAAAAAAATTGAGTTATTTTAACTGTAGTTGAGTTAATTAGAAATTCTTTGTCTCACCAGATGGCTAATTTTTAAATTTGTAGATAATATAAGAAACTGGATATCAAATATTTTTAATAAATAGGTAAAAAGTCATGTTTATAAGACCACAAAATTTAATCAGAACACTAAAGTTAAGAGAAGATGGTAACTTCACTGTGAAAATGTTATATGTTTTGAGCATAACATTGATAAACATTACTTTACACTTGTCACTAAAGAACATACACAGAAAACTATCACACGAGAATTTTTTTCATTTAAGGAAATCTATAGGCTTTGAGATTTTTAAAAGAATTATTTATTGTAACAGAAAATTTGGGAAACATCAGAAAACTTATTAAATAAAAAATGCTGGATAATCACATATTGCAAAACTAACCACTGAAGACATTCAAATATATTTCCTGCTAATCTCTTTTCTATGTAATTATTTAAGATGGAGATAAAACAGGATATAATTTTCACATTATTTTGACCATTCCCCTTTTAAAAAAAATCTTAAAAAGCATTATTAATATATCATGAGATTTCTTTCACTATTTTTAGTTATTTAAGTTGCTTTCAAATGAACTTCTTGAGTAAGTATTGACTAGTTAGCATTTGATATAACTCTTAAACATATAAAGTTAGTGAGTAATCCTCTGAGAAAAGTACCATATTCTCTTCTTTTAAATTTACAATGCACATTAGAAAAGTGAATGTCACTTCAAAACATCTTTTTTCCCCCTGTTATTTGACCTTGGAACTGTCTTTCATAATACTTATTTCTAACTCAGTAGATTTCCAGGGAAATTTCTTGGACTGTCCAGGAGCTTTCTAAACTTCTGTGCAATATCTAAAAGTTAATGAATTACTTATTTGCTCTCCTGATATTTTATTAAATTCATGATGCTTTATTAGGAAATATAAGTGATTTATTGGTTATGTATTTGAAACAGTAGATCAACATATGCATTCTCTATCCTTTCTAGTAACCTTGATATTGTATTTAAAATTTGTATTATAGAATCACATTTGACCTTTTACAATTCTGACATTCAGATTTAAATTCTCTTGTTCTATTAATGCACATTTTTATCTTGTTTATCCCACAGGTCTTGCAAGAGCAAAGTCTGTCCCTAGCCACACATACTCCAATGAAGTGGTTACCTTGTGGTACAGACCTCCAGATGTTCTCTTGGGCTCGACGGAATATTCCACCTGCCTTGACATGTGGTGAGAAATGCAAGCTTTACTCTGTCTAATCTATCTGTAGTACTTGGTCTGGGTCAAGCCTAGACAAACATGCTAACAGTCTGAATGAAGATTAATGGTGCAGGATATTTGCCTGTGTGTGACAATATTCCTGCATTTTAAAACTACATTGGAAATGTGTCCTAATCAGACTTCCCTGGACTTGATGTCTGGCAATGGTTCTTGATGGATAAGAGCAGAGTACATTTTTCTGACTCTAAACACACTGATTTTTCTAAGTGTCTTAATTTCTGGCCCTATAACCAAGAAGTGGCACTTATAACGTTATGAGTTGGATATAGCAAGAATAATATTTAAAATCAAAGCAAATCTCAGAGTGTTCTGAACATTTTGATGTGACTCTTCAGCACTAAATTCAGTTACAGTTTATCATTTTTGTCATATTTCCTGACCTTTTTTTTTTTTTTTTGGCAAGTTGTTTTGCATTGTTTTTCCCCTAAGGCTAGGAGGGGATTTGGTCAAAATGGAGCATTAGATGTAATAGAGGAAAAGTTTGGAAATAAAGATCAATGAATGCATCAGGATATCAGATAATAACTTTATCACTCCCTTTCTGCTCTCTGCCTTATAGTGGAGAGTTGACTATGCAGAAAATTATTACCCAATTATTCTTGAATTATGGAGTATTTTTCTCTGTTTTTTGAGTATGGAAATGTTAGATTGTTTCAGAAAGGTCAGTTAAGGATTCTGCTAATAAAACAGTTTCAAAATATTTGTGACTTGGAAGTAGTTTTGTCTGAGTGCTTGGCAGCTCAGTTAAGACTCTACCCTCAAAATCCAGAGACACTGTATTTTAATACTAGTGGCTTTTCCCTCACAAACCTGTCGAAGTGGTCTTTAAAGGATGAAGAACTACAATAATTCCAAGTTGTGTCTGTTTCTGGTGTGTAGTATTTGATATCCAGTCTCTGTGTTTCCCAACTCACCTCCTTTTGTTTCCTCTGTGTGGATTGCAGTGTGTGGTGTGCTCATTCTCTTGAGGAGGAAGTGCTTTCTGCTAATTTTTTTTGTTAAACAGAGACGTGATGGCAACATAATAAAAGCACTGTTATTTAAGTGGAAGAGAAGAAAACTGATACAAACAGTGGACCCCCAAACCCTGTTGCTGTCTGTCTGCCAGAAACACTCAGTGCCAACAACAGATAGTCGATGTGTTGTGCTGAGCAGTTTCCGGTGTTTCTTGGCTCTCCATTTCCAGGCCCTAAAATCTGAGTAGCGTCTATGCTAGGCCTGTCATTCTGAATCTGATTTTATTACAAGGCATTTTCTAAAAGCCATTTTGTTATTATAAGTAAGGTAAAATATATGTATTTTTCCAGTTAGTGAGACGTTCACAGGGCACTGATTTTTGAATAACTAATGACATTGATGCTGGATACTTTAGAAGCTTCAAAAGCCTAGAAATGGGACTGTAATTGAGCCATGGCTCAGCTGCACTGAAGAGAAGTGCAAATATTAACCTGTGGACAATAGCAGAGGCAGGTGACAGTGGTTTCAGGCTATTTTTACAGTTCATTTACCATCCTGGGGCCTGAGGGTAGTAACTAAAAACTAACGATCCCTACACAGTGTTACACTTTCCAGTTTTCTGTTTAAATAGCCACAGGCAGTAAAAATATTAATGAACACGCATCTGCATTAACACTGGAGAAGTGATGGGAATCGGAGTTTGCCATGCTGTTACGGTTTATTGCTCTAGGTCTCCAGCACCATGGCAATGTATGAATATCAATCACCATGTGATTTGATAACTCAAAAAGAAAGATAGTTTTTGATGCTTTTGTCCCCCCACCCCACCCCGTTTAGAAGAATTTAAGCAGAGGAATCACAATGGACAGTGTATGGTGTATAACTTTTGTTAACTCTTGGATTTTATAACCCTTTGAAAGTCAAGGCAGAGGAAATCATCTTTAAGCTTCTAAACCAAAAAGGCTTATCAAGTACTGAGAACCACATTAAGAGATGTGCAAATGTGAAAAGCAACTTATCTGTATAGTTCCTTCCAAGTCAGAGAGCTCTGCTATAGGTCATTGTTCTAAATAAACTTTATATTCCTTTGTAGAAACTCATAAATATGTTTTTACAGCTGCATTTGTTTTCTAAAGCAAAAGGTTACTTGGGATAATTTTTTAAATGGATTAATTTTTAACATAGGTTGACCGAGTTATCTATATCTAGTAGGTAATTATCAAGATCACAGTGCTTTTAGGGGTCATAATGTATAGTTAATATATAGCAACGTTACCTTGTGGCATCAATTACAGTACTCCCCAAGATGGTGTGTGAAGAATGATAGCATGTCAGTCTCTTCCTTTCATCATGTTTTAAAAAGCTAATTAACATATTAACTATGCTTGTCAAAATGTGGGGCAAATCATTTATAAATAAGCCTGTCAAATGTAATGAGATTGCATATTAAATCACCCTTTTCTCTATTACATCTTTGATTTAAGATTAAAATTAATTTATTTAACATTGTAGCAGCTGGGTAACTAGAGAAAAATTTCCATACCCATCTTGATATATAGAAAAATGCCTGCATCAAAATTAACTTTGCATATGTCAGAAAAGAAATTGCCTATTTACTGAGTGTTATAAGGCCATGTAGCATTGATTTTTATTAAATAAGCTTAATCACCATACATGTTGGCACCATATAGAATTCTACCATCATCCTTTGTAATGCCATCATTCTTAACGATGTCTCATAAACCAAGGAAATTTATGTAATAAAATAAAAGCTTCCTGGGATTCACATTTGTTTATCAGTGTTTTAAGAGAGAGAAGATAAATGAACCTTATTCTATCCCCTGCTCTGAAAATGAATTTGTTCTACATGTGGTCTTAAGTATTTGAATAATACTAATTGGATGTTAAGGGATAGTAATAACAGTAGTAACAATAATACTTTTATTAAACCCAAACTGTATTCTTAGTTCTAATGTGGTTTATAACTGACCTATTACAGCAGAATACAGTAGAAGAAAACAAAACTCAGAGAAACGAAATAGCACTTTCCCAGACTTATTTGCCTCATTCAAATTATCCTCACATTCAAGTTAACCCAGTCTAAATTTAGCTCTTTCTCTTTACAACATATTATATAATATCTGAATTATCTGAAATGAAGAAATTGTTCTTTGTTTTATTAGAAAAATGGTCATAATACAAATACAATAAAATTCCTATTTTATAATTTAAGTCATGCACTGAGTAATGTTAGATTCTTTGCATGCTTCAAATAAAATGGGTGACTTTCACTCAACAGCCTGTGCACTGCCTTTCCCCCCCTTACAACTTAGTCCCCATTACATATATATGTATTACATGTAAATGTACACGTCATATACATATATATCTGCATTTGTATACATACATTCATATTGTCCAAGAAGTCTCTCTGAAGTATACTTAGTATATGAATTACTGGATTGAATGCATTTTAATGGGCCCAGTATCTATGCTGGCATGTATTTTCCCATTAATGAACCATTACTCATTTTCCACTTCTAAAATAAAAGAGTTTGTTTGAAGAGGAATGCAGGTAAGGATGAGAAATTGAGTTTATGAGCTACATAAACTCATCTGTCAACACTGTTTGTTTGCACATTTTTTAATTAATCAGTTGTAAGACTAAGGAAGACATGAATTAGTCACTGTCAAAAGTAACAACTCTTTAAGCGCTATTGAGAGCTGCTCAAATAATATGTAATACATTGCACCAGTGATGCAAAAGAACCAGGGGATGGTCAGAAGGACATCCAGATAGTTGAAAGCTGGATTCATGGTGGAAGCCATTGTTTCTAAGCCCATTGATGACTGAAGAGCCTGAAATTAGGATGACCATATACTCTATCATCTGTACAAGAACCCCTTTAATAGTTGATGTTAATTTTGCCAGGAGAATAGGTGTAAAACAGACATCTAACCATGGCACTTGGCCATTTTTCTCATAAAGCACAAAATAATAATTTGATAAATAAGAAAGCCTTTGAGTACTTAATTCGCATGTAAGAACTACTGGCTACAAACTCAAATTCCTGGTGAAAAACTTAATTATTTTGCTTAATTTTTAATTAATTAACCCTGAAAGTACTATTCTCTATTATTAGATTTTTAAAGCACTATAGGTGGCTGACAATATGCTGAATTTAGTGATGCCTCTGAGGTGGTGAAGACAGCCAGTTCTATTTCTCTACCAATAAGTTGGCATCATTATGGCTTTTATACCCCTGTTTGTCATTATGCTTGTGAGAGAACTGTATATGTGTTTTCATTGGATATGTTTGGTGAATTATTAGTGATAAATTAACTGATTAATATTATGTAAAATGGGACATTGTATGTTGTCTTTGCTGCTAAATATTTTTTTAAAAATACAAATTGCCTTCCCTTTATTATTGATGGCAGAGTAATTTGCTACTCATTGACTGGTTTTGGGGTGATTTTTAAAAAATAATTAAAAAGCTAATTATAATGAGTAAGTTTCATGATGCTTGTAGTAGCCCTTGTTATACCAAATATGTCAATGGTTTGTCAAAATAGAAAAAGGTGGTTTCATATTAAATTCTTTTAGAAATGTAAGAAACCACATTGAGTATAATATTCTTATCAACTCCTAGGATATAAGTAAGCCAGGCTAAATATGATGCATTTATGTTGTAGTATACCATCCAAGGTATATAGGACTAAGAAATGGAAATTACTGTATTTGGTTTTAGGAAACTAGCATACCACTAATGTTTAGAGAATCAGAGAGGGTATTCTCATTTTATTTCCTTGTGTATGTGTGATTTTGTGATTTCTAAATGATTACTTAAAGTTTAGAGAAAACTGAACGTGCACTTCCACCATTTGCATTTTAAGTTGTGTATTTGTGGAAATCAGTTCTCTGATCATATAACTGGTTTTGTATACAAGTAAGAGACAGTATTATAGTTGGAAATCTAAGAAAGGATAAGAAAGTTCTGTCTCTACTATTCCTCAGACGCATGACCTTGGTTGACCAAATCTTTAACTTTCTTTAGCTTCAATTGCCTAACCAGAAAACTATGATAGAGAAACTGATTTCCAGAATAACCACTTACTTAATAGCTCTTACTATAGTAACAACAATAAAAGCAGTAATCTCCTTTTAGTCTTTCCTAAGTGTCTTAAGTAATTGTTTCTTTTGCCACTTAAATAACTATTTTAGAAACTGTCTCCTTGGTAGGTGTTGTAACAGATAAGGATTTAACTCTTTCCCATCAACCTCCTCCCACTCCACTTTCATCTCATTCTCCCAATAAGGACGCTGTATCATTTTTTTTAAACATTAAAATATAAACGTTTTAATGGGTAAATCAAGTAGTATTAATAATTTTGTATCCTTTCTTGCATAATCCTTTTTCCTGCACATGATTTCTGATTTTTGTTAATTTTTGTCTTTGTTCCTCCTATTGCCAGTTGCTTAGAAGTGTGAAAGATTTGTCAGTTACATATAAACAAATACTTTCCAAAAGTTTAAACACCTCAGCAAATCTATCATTCCCTTTTAACTTTATTTTTTTTCCCTTTTATTAAAATATTTTAAAATTTACATATACTTGCCATTAATTGTAATCCCCATGTATTCCCCATCACCATCTCACCAGTGCACCAT
>JAGFMF010012082.1:501444-533248 GCA_019455555.1 Galemys pyrenaicus | reverse complement strand
TAGGAGTGGGATTGCTGGATCATATGGAAGTTCCATTCCTAGTAGATTGAGGAACCGCCATACTGCTTTCCATAATGGTTGGACCATCTTACATTCCCAACCTTTTAACTTTATTGATATCCCCCTACTCAACCTTTTCCTTGAAACTTTCTTCTCTCTGCTCTCTTATTTCTTCCTCAGGGTAGTAAGCATCTGTTACCTTGGGACTTTCACTTGCACCTTTCCTCTTGTAGAGTCTATGCTGATTATTCTCTACTTTCCTCCAATTTTTTTCTCTGCCCTCTTTTGCTCTTGCCTGTCACCTGGATGGCTGCCCCTTATGCAATGTGTGCTACAAGCTGCCTGGACTACTGGTTTACATTTGGGTTCAGACAGTAGATAAATGGGAAGAGGGGAGGACTGTATATGCTTTCTTCACTTTTTTCTACTTTAGGTCATATATCTAGAAATTATTGGCTATAGCTTCTGCTACTCTTCTTCCATGGTTCCACTACATCTCTGTGAGTAGACATTTCATGAAAGCTTGTTCTCAGTTGGATTCTCTTTCCTTCACACTGATTACTGTTTTCTGAAATCCAGGTCTTTCTCCTCTAGTCTCCTCAGACAGAACACATTAGAGATATAGTTTCAGTTCTTAGTTTTCCAAAAATGTTTTCATTCTACTCCCATACATGGTTGATGTATTTTGGTTGAGTGTATAATTAGGTATTTTCTTCAGATTTTGAATGCATTGCTTCATTTCTTTGAACTTCAGTGTTGCTGCTGACAAATCTGATTCCATCCCGATTTTCAATTATGTGTGCACCTTTTTATATTTTCTCTTGAAACAGTGTCAAACTCAACTGTAAGTCCCAGGAATTGTGAATTTTCAAGCTCATGTGCTCTGAAAATTCTTTTCCTATTACAACTGGATAGGCTCTCTTCAATATTAAGATTTTTGCTTCTTAGAAAAGTTTTGAATTTTTAAACTTTTTTTTTAATTGAGGTAATTTGATTTACAGCAGTATATGTGATTTAGGGGTATAGGTTCACACAGCTTCAGATATATGTTATCACTCCATGCCTACCACCAAAACACCTATTTTCCATTATAGACCTTTGTTCCTACTTTACTTTCCACCCACACCTTCCCCCTTAATTTTGCGATCATATTTCCTTGTTTCCATCATCTCTAATTGAAAAAAAATGCTTTATTTGGTATTGGGAATTTCTATAATAATACTCTATTCTTTAATCTTTTATTTCTTATTTTAAAAAATAGTATAACTATCTCTACTTCCTTTTCTCTAGTGTCTGTTGGAAATTTTCTTCAAAAATATGGGAGTGGTGGAAAGTTTGAGATGGGCATTTACTTTAAAAATGAGGTACATGATCTATAACTTAGGAGGGACAATTAACTAGTCAGTTCATTATATATTGTTTATATAAAAAACTGGACTTTTCTTTAGGGCATCCTCAAACAGGGTATGAAGGCCCCTCCTTTCTCCTTCCTCAGATGCAGATTCCTGGCAGTTGGCATTCTCAAAGTAGGACTTGAGAGGGGGAGCTAATGGTCATACAGACCAATAAAATATTTTTTACTTGATTTCCCTTTTTTCAGCTCTGTGCCTTGTCCTGCTCTCTGCCACATTATTATCCTCAATTTGAAGCCTTTTGGGTTTAACTTCTCCAGGGAATACGTACTCACTCTCCTGCTAATGAATTGCAGTAGAAGATAATTAGAGAAAAAAACATGAGTCACTTGATTTGTAGAAAGTTTCACTCATCCACCCTTTACCAGTTGTCAGGCTCTCTTCACACTTTTTTGGACTTATATGTATCTGAGCCTTTTCTGAGTTGTTGAGGTAAATACTCTTACTATAACTTGAAGTATAACTCTCCTGTTATCTGCCTACATTGCTATACTTTCATCCAAATGTGTTGAAATTAATTTATCCTGTGTTTAAAATAATATCCCTTAACTGGCATTTTGGTCACTTTGAGGAAGATGTTTGGTCTTGGTACATTTTACCACATCTACTTTTTTGATATTTCACTATTTGTGGCTTTAACTGTAGGTGATTGACTACAAAGGCCCTTAATCTCAAGAAATTTGTGATTTTCTCAGACACAAATTTGAATTACAAGTGTTGATGGGTGGGAACCAATCAAGCAGCATAGTGTAGACAGAAACCTGAATGACAGCCAGGATCTTAATGTTAAGTGGTGGAAATTTGTAATCTTTCCCATTTAACTGTTAGTGAAATAATGACAATTTATGAAAACACACTTGGGAAAAAAGGTTTGTGCCTTTTGATGAACTAGTGATAAAGGGGATAGAATGTTAAGTGATAATTCTTAAAAAGATTTTTAAAAAGTTCATAAATTTGAAGACTTGATTGTGGAAGGTAGTTCTTTAAGTCCATGGCACGTGTGAGTCTATGCTGTTTGCTCTTATAACAAGCAGACAATTAATGAAACTCTGTCAGCAAACATTCCAGTCAATGTAAAGTTTCTAATTCAGTGAAGATGAAAAGGTAGACTGTTAACTTACTTGTTAACATGATTGACTGGAGATGTGACAGGAAAGAAAGTAAGAGCTTGTATTAGTGTGTCTATTAGTGAGTCAAGGAATTTGGATGTAAATTTCACACTATTCATTGCAGGAAAGAAGTCAGGACTTACGTGCTTTTGTGACATTTGTGAATAAATTCTTCAGGACACTGCATTAGATACAAATTTGGAGTATAATTAAATTAAAAATTACATTTTTATTTAATGGTATTCTGCTGTATTGATTAATATAACTTGAATATACTGGTTAGCTTCTTAGTTGTAGATGCTATATTATGTAATTGATAAACCTAGATATTTGTAATTTTTTTTTTTTTTTTCAGTTTTCTCTTCAAATGTAATGTCTTTAGATTCCTAGTAGTAAACAGTATCATTTGGGAGAAAAACATATTATACAATAATTAAGAAAGAATTAAAGTTCAACTTAAATAATGAATCAATGGCCAGGAAATAGCATACTAATTCCCATTAGAAATAAAAACAAAACTCAGTCATAATCTGTGGCATACACTTAGTTATTACTAAGGATAAAATCTGAGTAGTTTCCTGTTTTTCTATATACATATGAGTTGTTAATATTTTGCTACAGCATCTTTTATTTCTCTATTTCCATGTGAATCAGTAGATTCGAAGAATGTTTACATTCTGCAAAGGTTATAAAGACTTTTCTATTCTTTCTCACTGATAATTCAAATCAGTCTTCCCTGATTGCTTTTCCATATTTGTTTCTAAGAACAGAATATATTTATGGCCTAATGAAAACAAATTAAAAAGCTTTATTATACCAACTACACAACCCTTTGAAATCAATTCATATTTTGTCTCTTGTTGTTTTATGTTCATTTTATACTCCCTCCACTCCATCTTCCTAATGTTAACACACTAACTGGTTGTTAGGAAAAACACCTCTGAATTCTGGGGCAGCCGACTTGCCACAAAGATCGTTACCATACACTTGTGTGTTGTTTTTTTTTAATCACTTCTTATATCACTTTATATTTATCTATATTTCCAAGTGAGACTGTAGATTCCAGGAGTAAGATGTTTACATATTTCTATGTGAATATTTTCATGCATTCATTTATTCAACAAAACCTTGCAGAATGTCTAGAGGGTCAAGGCTGGAAAAGACCTGCTCTCTGCCCCAAAGCAACCTACTATTGCTGCAGGGTTAAACGATTTCATGGGTGTTGAACATACTGTAGGCTCTGTGCAGTGTCTGGTCTGCACAGCCACATATCAGGGAAGGTCTTTGAGACTATTCTAAGAAGCCCACAAACCTCTTCAAAAAAATGAAAAATAAGGGTTTACAACACAGAGGCTTTTACCTGTACATAGTCCATGTATTATTTAAGATAGCAGGTTATTCTCAGATATTTTATAGTCAGATACCATCCATTTGGTAATATATTTTAGAAATGTTTATTCCAAAATTTTTAACTATAGTCCTTTAAAGTCCAGTTATGCTATCTGATGACTGGTACTAAATGTATCAACTTAACATACTGAAATTGAAGTTCAGAAAACTCTGTATAAGGGAGTAATTTCCATGACGTTTTTCTCAGTGATTTCTTTTTGTAATATGCTAGATATGAGTCCTCTAAAAAGATTGTTTGAATGTGTCATTTTCTTTGATCTTTGAGATAATTACTGAACAATTTTCTTCCTAATACCACACATTATTGCAGGATGATTAATACATATCCAGGAAAATAAATCTTAATGTGGCTTCATTGTTCTGCATCAGATGCCATACCAACAGAAATTAAAGATGTGCAAGACTTATTAATTTGTTTTTTCCTGTTCTGCCTAATCCATAGTTATTCCTTGGAGAAATGCTTTCACTGGTAGTATTTCAAATGACTACTCAATTGAGACTTCTCTAGTCCTTCATAGGATATAGTATTTCATTTTTATTCAGTGCATTATTTTGAGTTTTATAGGTATTTTTTTTCCTCCTTACAATAGTCCTCAGTAAGGAACTTTCCTATTCACATTTTTGTATTGAATTGTGATTTGTGTCTGGAAGTACCTAATCTGAATATTTCCGTGTATCTCTATAACCAGTCGTTGTTATTTTAAGACTATATCCAGAGCCTTCATCATCTGTTAGAATCCATTTTGAATATCCAAGCATTTATAAACATTGACAACCATCTTCTTTTCCAAATAATATCAGTGGTAATAGTATCCAGTTTTTCAGGATAGTTTATCGTGTTTGCTGTCCAAGCCTCTCATTTTTAAGACTTGATTTTGGTATTATCATCATCCTTGTTAGCATTTGTGTTCCAGTAGAGAACAAACGTGCCATCTCTTATTTATTCTTTCTTTAGTCTAAACAGGCCTATCAAATAAAGACACATTGTTCTAGGGGAGGCAGCATGGCATACTGAATGGCTCTGTGACCTAGGATTTAACATCACAGTTTCAGGTTCTGGTACTGAAACTAAGCCATTTGAAAGTGGCATAGTTTCCTAGCATGTAAAAAACAAAATCTTGTCTTAGGCATTCTGGCAAGTCCCTCTATTTCTGAATTTTAGCATTCTAGTAAATTGTATGGTTAAACCAGTGGTTTCCATGGAGACTGCTGGAATTCCTTTAGAGTGAGTTATAAATGAAGTTAGAATTTATATATTTTGGTGAAATTACTGATTTATTTTTAGTTTTAATTGTTATATGATAATATTACTGCTAAGTTAAGTTTCTTTCTCTACTGTTATCTCTTGTGTTTACTCCTCAGACTATGTGATTAATTTATTCATATTAAATATATTCATTGACTACTTATTTGTATCAGACACTATGTCAATTTCTGGTGATGTAGAGGTAGAAATACATATCCATGCCTTCAAGGTCAGAGGGAAAGGACAGTGTGATAAATTATAACCTCAAGTATACATTTAGTATTGTGGCAGCTCAGATGTGAATATGGTAAGTTTGTCTTTGGTGGATGGTTGAATGAAGATGGGAATCCAGAGGGCCAGGGATTGTTTCACCAAGTGACAGTTGTCAAAGCCATCTTTGAAAGTTGACAAAACCATAGTTGAAGGACATGGAGGTTATTCCATGGACAAAGATATCACAAAGGATGAAAACAGCTGATTTTTGTGGGTAGGGAAGAAAGGATGGGGGCAGGAAGCAGGTGGAGCAAAAGAGAAAAAGAGAGGGAGGAGCAAGGTGATTGGGAATCAGAATGAAGGAATATTTGGGAATAGTTAGGATATCACCAAACTTGATAATGGGATGTGAATAAGAGTTTCAGATCATTTCTGAGTTTCTACCTTAGATAATGGAACCAGAAATACAAAAAGAGTCTTTATCACATAATTTAAAAATGCACATACACAGAGGACGATATATATGTATTTATATGTACTACAATGTATACATATTACAATATGTATAGATGCATGAATATTAAAGTTGTGAGGGTTAGAGTTGTCATTAGAATTTAAGAAGCTTTTATGTCACTTGGTTCTTCGAGATGGCCAGGCTGCCTGAGCACTTCATTATTTCAGTGTGGATGTGGGCACCCCACTCACCTTCCTGTACCTCCTCCCAAGTCAGCAGCACCTTCCTGTACTTCATTCTTTGCTTTGGCTTAAGTTTTACTTAATTTGTACAACTTCTTCCAGATATAATTTTGTTTCATAGTTTGAAAAACACATCTTAAAGTTTCCTCTTACATAAATGCCTGTTTTTGTTTAGACCTGAATATACTATGAGACGGGCTTTTACTCGCAGCCTAGTGTTTTGTTGTTTTCTTTCCTTGAGTGCTAAGTACTGCATAGAAGTATTTGACTAAGATATATTGTGCCTATCTGTGCCTAATGAAGCACTAACCACAGTAAATGATGAGTGACAGTTTAATCAATTCAATTGCTTCAGCAGTCACCAAGGGCATGTGGAATGTAGTTTTTTAAATCTTTCATTTTCAAATACTGCAAATGTCAACATGAAAAGATCACATCAGTTATGTATAATAACTGTTCTTACAATTCATAGGAAAATAAAATAAAAATAAAAAATAGTTTTTGATCTTTTAGAGACTAACCTCATAGGGAACAAAACTCTTTGGTGTTGTCTTTTTATTAACAAATATATTCATTCTGTGAAAGAAAAGTAAGATAAATAAGTGACCACCTTGGTGCATTTGCACTAGCTTTAATTGCATAATGGTATAAGTCAGTGAGCCATGGCCAAGTAAAATTACCTATTAGATTAATTAACGTGGAGCCTTTCTGAGTTAGTGTCACATCTGTGTGTTCAGTTCAGAATGTAGTTAGCATTTAATTTAACTTGTTTTGTGAGTCTGTTTTTCTTTTTAAATATGGTTCTTTTGAACGGGACCTGAATACAAATTCATAAAATTAATCTGAGTTATAAAACTCCTTTCTAAACAGAATTCCCAACATTTCTTTAGATTCCTGCTGCATTTTTTTGTCTTGAGACTAAGAACATCAGCATTGCTTGTAGGAAATACAGGACTTCAGACCTCAACACAGACTTGGTAAATCAGAATCACATTCTAACAAGAGTCCTACGTGACTGGCATACACATTCAGGGTGGAGAGCGCTGCTTCAGATGCTGGTTTTCAGTGGACACATAGTCTTTGAGGAAATTTCTGGTGCTTGTGGTGCTGAAAGAGAGGAAGGCAAAAGAACTAACTTGCAGTGAGTTGTGTTTTTATTCATCTGCTGCTCCCCAGTCAGAAGCAGTTTGATGCTGTTTTTATATGCACCCTCTTTCCTAACATTTTAATGATGCATATTCTCTGATGGGTCTAAATAATTCTCTAAACTTTAGTGGAGACCCCATAACTTTCAATTAGAGAAGTCTGCATGAGAAGATGCAGGCTTCTCTCATGGTGCTAGTCAGAGCTCTTAACTCACTATCATCTCTGCACATCCTCAGTACACAGGCTGCATGCACTGTGTTATGATACCCCTGGATTCTATGCTTAACTCTCTGCTTAAAGCTGTCTATTGAAAGGACTCTCAAGTCTTAGATAATAAATGGATGAAATTAGAGGCTAGATTCTAGTAGTTTCTGAGATTTTCGTTGGACCCTATTTTAAATATTACAGTCTCTATATAGTATTTACTGAGACTGAGCCAAACCAAACCATCGCCTTAAGAATGGCCCTGAGAATTGAGGAAAGAGAATAATATTTTATTTTTGATGACTAACATTAGATTAATGTCAAGTATATAAATACCTTCTAAGTCCCATTTTACAGTTATTATGTAGGACAATCATTTATTGGGTAAATTAACAGCTTGTGGTATTAATGTCTTTATGAAAAAATTGAGTGCTTTTTCCCTTCAAAAATCATTTGTTAGACTGCAGTTATTCTTTGAATATGGGAATTAATGAGCCTAATAAATCCCTATTTCAGTTGAAATTTATAAAGTAATCCTGTATCATAAAACCTCAAAAAGACTTTAATAAACAAATATATTATGGTGCACATTACCTGTGACTTTTGTGATATAGTCCTACTTCATAGAGATCTGGGAGGGTTATTGTCATTGTATTTTTGACTAATTTGGATGATACTTTTAAAACTAAAAGACCAAATTCTCATTCTCAGAAAGACGATCATGTTTAATACATTTACAAGTAAGTAAATAAATTACTGTAATAGGAATTAACATACGCATAGAATCAGAAACTTAACCCAGTTGAGAGATTGGGAGGCCTTCCCAAGGATGTGACATTGAGTTTGCTGTTCCCTACTCTGCTGGAAAAGAAGTTCTTGCCTCATCCCTGCATATTCCTCTTTTTGCTTTGCACTCCACACTCCCTCCCACCACTGGCCCAAATTTAGTATTTTAAATAATTCTTTTATCTTGCATTCCTTCACCATAAAGCCTGTCATATCAGTTTCTCAATACCTTCATGTCAAACTTAATTAATCTTTAATTAGCTGCCCGATGTTATTTAAGTAGAACCTTAGCACTGACTTTCCACATTCTGATCCTGCAGCTCTACCTTGCTTATCCCCTTGCAAGAAAAGCTTCATCAAATTGCCATGACTCATCTGTTGAGGTGACCATTTGTATGCAACAGCCCCAAGATGTGGTGCTTTTCACTTTTCCTATTTGAAAAATAAACATCTGGGGGTCTCCCTGGTGGCATGGGGGGGGGTTATAGTCTTCAGTGCTATCAAGCTATCACCACTGTGGCCTGAGTTTGATCCTCCGTCTTTGAGCTAACCCACCTGTCCTGTCTTTCCCACTGCTCCCTGTAACAGTGTATTTCAGTAAATCTACCTGTTCTGCTCCCTACTTTCTCTGGTGAATCCTTTCACCCCCTGCACCCCTGGTCTAAACCCCAGTTCTTCTATGCATAAATGAATAAACAAATCTTTAATAAAATTAAAAATAAACATTTAATTTAGGGTAGTTTTAAATTTATGCAAAACTTGCAAAAATAACAGCGTCATTGTCTCATAGTGACAAAGTCCTCATAATGTGTTCAAATTAAATATGTGCTAAGAAAGAGTGCTCATTATGACAAAGAATTGTCTTTTCCCACTTAAAATCTTGTTTTAAATTGTAATGGAAAATTACTTACACATCTGTGGTCTGAATTTAATTTGGAAATTTTAAGTTCAAAATTTAAGTTAATGGGTGTTTTATACTACCTTCCCAAGTAACTAATCCTGAAGTAAAAGTTTGAACATATTGCTTCCTAGCACACATTTAATTATAAGCTTATGTGACCAGTTCTTATTCTTGAAATATTTAGACTAAGTGGTTGATAATTATATGATTATTCAAATCACCAGAAGAAGCAACAAATCAAAGGAGATGTTTCCTAAAATAAGATTATATTTCATAAGTATGATGCTTAAGTGGGTGAATTCTTTCTCAGTGACCTAATCAGAGCAATCAACATAATCCTTCACAAAAGAATGCACAGGGCTAGTGGAGGGTGCCAGGGGGATAAAAATGAAAAAAACAAAACAAACAAACAAAAAACAGGCGTAATAGTCCCTTCATATAAAATTGAAGAGCTCTTGCTGCTTGGCAAAAAGGAAGCTCCTATAGTGAAGTGTTCTGCTATATTGATATTTTGTAATTCTGCTTTTTAATTTCTTTGTGCTTCCTCTCTCTATATATATATATTTTAAGAATAATTCTCTTGGCTTTACTAGTAAACCCTCAAGTATCTTTGAAAACTGATGTCATAGGAATCATCATTAGCAATGAGATATTAGCCACCCCTTAGCCGGCTAAGCAAGTAAGAGCCTCTTGAAATGCTGCATCATCATATTCCTACTGAGAAGAGCTGCAGCAAAGATTTATCTTTAAACTGTTCTAAGCATTACGTTGTGGAGATGATGCAGACCAAGCACAAGTAGTGATAAAAGAATTTCTGTAAGTAGGAATGACAGCAATAGTGACCTCACCAGCCTGCTTAGCTGGATACACCATGAAGGTGTCTGTGGCTTCTGCTGAGGGTTTTCACTCTCAGAATTGCTGTTTGTGGTGGGAAAGCCTGAGGCCAATAGGTCATGAATTAGAGCATATGTGGATGTTAAAAAAAAATAAAAAGATGATGATTATACAGGCGGCTACTTAAGATTCTTGATTTTTGATTTTGATATTTGATTTTGATGCAAACTTGAATAAGAAGATTCAAATATAGGTAGTAGTCTTAGAAAAGAATTCTTGGCAGAAAAATTTGGAAAGTGACAAAACAGAAATTTCAGACCTAACCAGACATCTGAAGCCCCAATATTAAGATGCACATTGCATTTTAATATGCTACTGAAATAATTCTCTATTCCTATGTTGTCTGTTAAATCTTAAATGAAAATAATTAGTGTTAAACCTATCTGCCTAGATTTGTTTGAATAAAGATTTGAAATTATTTTTTATTATGTTAATGGAATTATTTTTCATGTTATAAAGAAACATTTGTTTTTGGTCATCTTAACTATGTAGCATGGGTGTTTATGTGGTAAAAATAAAGAAATTACTGTCAATTTATTACTTCTTTCATTCAAAACAATATTCATGTACAAAACAGTGATAACAATTATCAGCTATAGAGTGGTTAAGTCCTTGTCCTTAACCTCAGATGGGTCTGAAATAAGTTAAAGACACATGGATTTGTTCATCCCAAATTGAATATGAGTGCAGTAACTAAAGAAATATTCCAGTATTTTCGTGACCTTATTAGGATACTTTTAGGAAATATAGCCCATTCAGTGTAGAGTCATTTAAGGGGAGAAAAAGACTTCCTGGAGAATTGCTAGAAGGGAGAGATCTAGAAAAAATTCTGGTTTAAACGCTGAATATTCAGTCCCCTGGAAGGTAGGAACCAGGTCCACTCAGGGAACTTCATTTGCAGAAAGCTGGTCATTCTTACTAGTTTTCTAGTGTTATTAATGTGACTTATCCATCTACCTATGTTTCTTTCCATCTCACTCCCAAGGAACATGTTCTCCAGACCCAAGAGAGGTATTTGTTTGGCTCTCTGTTGTTGAATTTGGTGCAGGTCACGTTGGTCTGGGAGGCAAGGTCTCTTGATATGCTGGGCTATCTTCTTAGGAACTGTGAGCAGAAGAGTCTAAGCTGGGAGAAGAAGTTGACCATAGTAAATAACTTATACAGTGAGTAAGGACAATAAATCAGCTTGTAAAATAGAACTAGCCTGTCTACTGAATTGTTTGTGGAAGACTTTGTGTAGGAGATGGCATTTAAATTAGATGTCAAAATTGGGTTAGATTTACATATCAAGAGCAAATAGATGAAGGACAAAGTTCTAGATAATGGAACAAATCAAGTCAGGTTTTTATCCTTCTCATATGGTTTTTGGGTAAGATAGTCTGGCTGAGTTGATTCTTAGTATCGCTGCCTTGAGCCCAGCCTAGATTGATGAAAAAAATTTCTGGGGGTCATAGTCAGACCATGAGCAATTTTTAAAAGTTCCCTAGATGATGTTATAAGTCACCCTCTAGAGGTCTGAGTACTGGACAGTCAGAGGGTGCAATCCATTTTGGGTCTGTGAAATAGGGTGGGAAACGGGTATTGGAACAAGATAGTGGAGGCTTTCTCTTTGGACCAAGGCATCTCTACCCTGTGTGCTGTAGTAAGGTAGAGTCACTGAAGTTTATAATCTTAGTGATTTCCACTGTTTTCTGAGTCCAGTACAGGTACGTCTATTAAAGTTATTCAGGACAGTAGCGACAGAGGAGAAAGGAAATTCAGGGGATATGTGGTATATGTATGTGTGGCACAGCTCTTGGCATTCACTGAGAATGTTATTCACTCATGTTTCTCTTCTACAAGAGGGCATGTTCTAATTCCATCTTTTGTTTTCTAAGCAGACTGTATTGACGTTTTTGTAACGATGCTCTCTTCTCTTTTTAGGGGAGTTGGCTGCATCTTTGTGGAAATGATCCAAGGAGTTGCTGCTTTTCCAGGAATGAAAGACATCCAGGACCAACTTGAACGAATATTTCTGGTAAGGTATTTACGAGCACTCTGGCATGAAGATAGTTTTATGAAAATAATAACTTACATTTATGGGGTATTTACTATGTGCCAGGCAGAGTCCTAAAAGCACTATACGTGTATTAAGTTCATTGGTTTCTAAGTTATCTTTTAGTGACAAATTCTACAGTAGCCAATGGAAAATAATTTTAAACAAATGTATTTGAGGTCAGATTTAATTCTAATAATTTTTGGTAATTAGTTAATTTTTTTTTACTATAGTACATGAATAATATGCTAATGTGGTAATAAAGGTTAAAATATGAGAGGCAGCTTAGAATAGGGGGCTAAAAATGAGAGCTGTCACAGAGGAATTACAAATAGTTTTTGTAGATACCGTGTTTCCTGCTTAGTGTGTGGAGCTTAACTTCCTCTATTCCTACTCCTTAAATGTGAGCTTTCATTTTCTACTTTTTCCCCCTAAAGTAGAGCATGGAAAGATGTGAGAGGAGGGCAGTAATTTAATGAACTCAGACAAATTGCCCTGGCCAGGTGTGTGAGGCTGTATCACTAGCGATCAGTGTGTTGGCAGCGAGTGTCCCTGACAGGTGTTGAGAGTGGCACTTCATCTCCCATCTTCATCCCAAAGCCATAGCACCAGTCTAATCATGGGAAACAAATCACATAAACCCAGACTGAGGAACATTCTTCACAACACCTGACTAGTACTCTTCAAGACTTTCACAGTCATCAAGAAACAAGAAGATTCTGAGAAACTGTCACAGCCCAGAGAAGACTAGGGAGATGCCACAACCCAGGGTCATGTGGCATCCTGAATGGGATCCTGAAACACAGAGTGAGAATTGGGAGAAAACTGGTATAACCCAGGTTGGTGTGCGGGTCAGTTCCTATAAGCAGACCACTTCATGCTCCTTAATTGTACCATTTAACGAAGGCTTTTAAATAGAGAAGTAACTGGGGAGGGGTATACAGGAATTCTCTGTATTATATTTAAATTTCTATAAATCTACAAAAAGTAACAAAATATCTTCTGGACCCAGTTGATCTGAGTTTATTACCTAGTCTGTCACCTAGGGCAAGGAACTACTAGTTCCCCGACCCTTAATTTTCCCATGATTGAAACGAGGCATTATAACAGCACCCACTTCATAGGCTTAATTCCTTCAGCGAAAGAAGTGATTTAATATACCTAAAGTGCTTTTTTTTTTTTTTAATGCCTGGTACATAGTAAATACCCCATAAAAATAAGTTACTATTTTGCCAAATAATCTTTATGCCAAATGGCTTTATTCAGTAGAACTTCCAAACAATAGTCATATAAATCTATTATTTTAAACATGGAATCAGAGGTAGGCAAATTAAGGTTTTGTTAAAAGAATCCAAACTATATATACATTGTAGCAATTAACCACATTATTGTGCTTTTCCTTTCTTTAGTAATACTCTGATATAGAGTTACAGGGACAGTTTGACTATGTCAAGTGATATAGTTATGGATTATCATATCATTAGTTATATAAGTACAGCATTAAAGTGAACTTTAAAATACAAGTTGAAAGTGCAAGGAATGAGGTAGGATATAGTGATATGAATGGAGACACCATCAGTGCTATGTATACCTTAGATCAGCGATAAAATGATAAGAAAAGGAGGTAGAAACAAGAAAATGAAAGCTCACATGATTCTTCCACACAGTGTATTGTATTCCAGGCATCTGTGCACACATAGCAGAAGTACAGAGAACAGAGTACCTAACATTACGGAAACCTTCAAGTCTAATGCTGTGGGAATCTTCTCCAATAAGCTTTCTCTAGCCATTTTACTTCAGTTTTATTAATTATCTACCCATAAATTTCCACGCAGAATGTTCAGATGTCTTATGATTATAAAAAATGTATTGTTATCATGATACAAGATTCTCACAATATCAAAAAAATAAAAACTAAAAAAAAAAGTGTGAAAGCAGAAATAATTCACTTATGTTTTGTATGCTATTTTGTAACTTTCTTTTTTCATTTAGCAATATGTAATCTGTACTCATTGGAAAATGAATCCAAAAATATATCATCTTTTTTAATGAGAGGGGAGTGTGTAGTTGGATGAATGAGATATTACTTGCTTAATTATTCCCATATTGATAGCTCGTTTACAGTTTTTAACTAGTACAAGTGCCATCAGAGACATCCCATGTATTTATTTTACTATAAATATTAATTATATAATTATTGCTATAAAAGATTATTATGATTGAAAGTCTTAAATAAGAATTTAATTTTTATTAATCTATTGACAATTCTTACACATCCATCATTGCAGACTCATTAAACAGCATCTTCTGGTTTCCAAGAAAACTTCTGATTTCACTGAGATTATATTGAGCCTATAGATTATATTAGGAAAAACTAATGTAAAATTGAGCTTTCCCATTATAGAATAAATTATAACTTTATTTATATTTGTGGTTCTTAGCATACATGTGCAGTTTTTATGAACACATTTTCTTTTCTCAAGTATTTATTTGCAAAGTAAAAAATAAGTTTCCATCATTATTTTCTTTAAAATATAGTAGACTTTTTCATGTATTGTGTCATTGGAAATAAGACAGGAAAAGGGTTTTTAATGGGCTGCTATTTGCATCATATAGCTTTTTCTTTTAAGGATTTATTTATGCATACAAGAACTGGGCTGTATACCAGAAGTACAGGGGATGAGAGGATTCACCAGCAACAGAGTGGGCAACAGAGCAGGTGGACCTACTGAAATACACTGCTGAGGGGAGTAGCGGTCGAGACAGGACAGGTCTGCTGTGCCATGTGGGTCAGCTCCCTGGCTGCTGATAGGTTCATAGTGCTGAGACTTAACTCCTTGTGCTGCCAAGGGGTCCCTGCATCATGTAGCTTTTTGTGCTCAAACATATCTTCAAATCTTTGGCTTTTTAATTTATTTAAAGCTCAAGTATGCTAATAATACCATTCAATTATACCCTGCAAATAATTTCCAAAATTAAGATTGCACTAATTCTTCACTCTGATAGCTATTGATTCATGCAGTCTTCTCACATTACTCATATTTATATGCTAACATCATTAAATACTGTATTTGAAATCAGAAAACTAAGTGGGAATCATAGAAATCTCTCTACTATTATATTATTTCAGGATAAATTTAAAAGAAAATGAAAAGCTTGTAAAATGGGTGTATTGTATAGCAGTGAAACTAAAACATGAGTTCATGAAATCATAGTTTATCATTATTTTTCATTTTATATACTACTTTTGTAATGTGAGTACCATCAAAATAGAACTAAAATAGGTGCTATCTTATTGAATTGCTTGCTGTATAGAGATTTTGCTATTATTTCTTAACTTTATGACAGTAGTTTCCTAATTATCTGGACATTCAGAGACCTTTGCTCTATGATTAGACTTTAATAATTAAAAAAAATAAATGATTGTAAATGTTGGCTACAAATCTTGATACATTTAGCTGCAGTTACAGCACAGAGACCCTTAAATGCAGATAAACATCATGACTGATGGCAGTAACTTTCATTCATTGTAAATTATTTTACACATGTATGCTTTCTACAAGTAAAATATCCTTTGATAATCCAAAGATTATTATCTATATAAAACTGCTGTTTTAGAATTAAATAGCGTTACATTTCACAGAATTAAGCATGTCCAAAAAGGGCAATCTACAGACTTCGTTAGACAGTAAATGTTATCACCTTAAATATTTTATTCCCTCCACTGAATTGCTTAAATTTTCAGATGCTCACTATATGTCACATTAAACAAAATAAATTCTCCCAGTAGCTGTGTTATCACTGGAGGAAGTTTAACCCAGTATGGTTGAATCACTGGGAAAATATGCTTTTCCTTAGTGACCCTTCATGTCTGGTCTGAAGAGAAATGACTATAAAGCATGATTAAATTCACTTAAAAAACTTCTCATATAAACTGGCAGAGATTCCTTTTTAAAGTGGCAGTTGTGTATCTGGCCTCTACTAAAGCATTGCCAAGGAGATAATCAATTTTGAAAAGTCATGAAACATGGGATTATTTGGTTTGTTTTGTGTTTTAATACAGGGATTAAGTCCATTCATTCGCCTGTGAATGGTGTATACAAAGGTGGTTAATAACTTTGAAGCACAAAATTAATAGCTGTTATACTCAAGATAACTAATATAATTAACTCCCACACAGAGTTTTTATAATAAATGAGAAAGCCAACAAAGATCAATCAGTACAGCCTTTTTATTTTTCCTTTTCCTTTTTGTTATTTTCTGTCTTTTGGAGGAAAGGATCAAGTCACATTTTTAACAAGTCCAATGAATTCATTTCTACAACGTAATAACTGTGTTGATAGATATAAAGCGAGCTGGCTATGCTACAGTCTGAGATTTCACCATTAAATCATTTTCCTTGAAATTGTGATGCTTATATGCAAGAAAGGAAGGAAGGAAGGTGATGGAATTTTGACAAATGATATTAAAAAAAGACATTTTGAATTGCCAGGTGAAGGGCACCTGCCTCTTTAAGCAGTAACTCTGCTCTTAGGTGGAAAGAGTAATTTATTTTCATTTGCTCAGCATTACCCATTTCTTATTGTGATATGATGTATTCTATTCACTTCGATTAGTTGCAGAAATAAGCAGTAGATGCATTCATCCAGATAAATATATATATTCACAGTGATAAATCAGAATAAATTTAAAAATGTATTCTAATCATACTGCTCTGAACTGAAGAAGAAATTTGCTGGTTGGAACCTGGGGCATATGCATCTCTCTCACTTCACAACAGCTGAGCAAATGTCACAGAGTGCTTGCACAGCTGCCTGAGAACTTTGGCAGATGCTTCTGGATTTGTGTGGCTCATGGCCCAGGGTACAGTAGTCACAACAGCAGGGCTGGCATGATTCCATTTGGGGGTCTGTCCTGGTTCTTCTGCCTTTGCATATTGATAACCTGGAGAGTTAACCTTGCCCTGTCTCCTCGGTCTTCTGACTTGCAATGGAATTTCACCCAGTTGTTGGTTGATTTGTTGCACGCTATTTGTTTGGTATAGTTTTTCAAATATTCCTCTTCTTATATAGCTATCAATCAGAATTTAAAAATGTGTGTATAATTTATTTATGTGAGTGTATATCTGAAAGCCACTTGTGATGTTGAAAGTTCCTACTACTTTTCCTGACTTTTGGGCCTCATCCTTCCTTAAGCGTTTGCAGTGAATTGTCTGAAGAGACATATTCTGCAGCTCCATTCCTAGTCCTTGTTCTCTCTCCCTGACTGCTCCCATCTTAAGATCTTAGCTGGAACTATTATCCTGAGAGTTCATGATTGATTAAGACAGCCAGATAGACAATAAGGGAGGCTGACACCTCCTCCTTTGGTGGTCATTACCATATAATTGGATTTGAACATGGAATATTGGTATCACAGATTTACATCACCACCACTATTACTGGATTTGCTTGAGGTCATTAACACTCATAGCACTAAGGAAAATGGACATGTAAAGGAGTTTATGGGCTATGGTGTCTGCCCTGCAGAAAATACAATAACAATTTGGGCAGTCAAGACATACCTTTGAAAATGGCGTCATGAATAATTGATCAGCAGATGGGAAATCTGGTAATAATAATGGTGAATGTTATATTGGTAAAATACTGAGATCTAAGAGTTAAATATTGGGTCCTAAACCTAGGTGGTTTTTTGTTTGTTTCCAAAACATCACCATTTTTATTTATTTATATAATTTATTTTACAATGTTTGCTTTCTTTTCTAGGTGTAGTCCCCTTAGAATTTTCACCACCAATTCACACGTGCACCATCACCATAGTCCCTTGTGCTCTTCCCATTCATTTCATCCCTTCTCCCTCCGCCTCCCCTAGGGGATGTCTCAGATTTATAGTTTTTGATTTTTATTTTTTATTATTATTTTTTTTTATTTATGCATACAAGAGCAGAGGGATAGGCCAGAGGTGCGGGGGTGGTGAGAGGATTCACCAGACAGAGACAGAGTGGGGAGCAGAATAGGCAGATGAACTGACATACAATGCTGAGGGGAGCAGCGGGCGAGGCAGGAGAAGTTTGCCTCGCCATGTGGGTCCACTCCCTGGCTGGGGGTCAAACTCACACTGCCGTGTTGCGGATGGCGTCACAGTGCCACACTTCAACCTGCTGTGCCACCAGGGAGGCCCTTTATTTTTATTTTATTGTAATTAATTTTTTTCCTTATTCCCTTATTTGTTTCCTCTCCATTCGTCCTATAAGTAAAATCATCTGATATTTTTCCTTTTCTTTCTGGCTTATTTCACTGAGCATAATCCCTTCTAACTCTACCCATGTTGCTACAAGTGGCGTGAGTTTATCTTTTGTGATTGCTATGTAATATTCCAGTGTGTGTGTGTGTACACCACCCATCTTCTTGGTCCAGTGATCTAGTTTTGGGCATTTGGATTGTTTCCTTAACTTGCCTCTTGTGAAAAATGCCACAATAAACATAGGTGTGCGGGTGTCCTTTTGAATTAGTTTTTCTTGTGTCCTTTGGGTAAATTCCTAGGAGTGGGATTGCTGGATCATATGGGAGCTCCATTTTTAGTAGTTTGAGGAATTAAGGAATTAGACATAAGACCTGAAACCATAAAATATATAGAAGAAAAAGTAGGCAAAAGTCAATATGATATACATCTCAGTAACATCTTCAAAGACACAGCACTGAAAGCAAAGGTAGTGAAGGAAAAGATAAACAGCTGGGAGTACATCAACTTGAAAAGCTTTTGTGCAGCAAAAGACACACTTACCAAAACAAAAAGACACCCCGGTGGATTGGGAGAAAATTTTTGTACACAACACTACTGACCAGGAACTTATCACAAAGATCTACAAAGAATTGACCAGACTAAACAAAAACAAAATAAACAATCCAGTCAAAAAATGGGCAGTCAAAAGACATTTCTCCAAAGAGGAAATGCAAATGGCCAACAGGCATATAACAAAATGCTTAACATCTCTTGTGATCAGAGAAATGCAAATCAAAACCACAATGAGATATCAACTCACATCAATGAGAATGGCACATATCAAGAAAAACTAGCAACAACAAATGTTGGTGAGGATGTGGAGAAAAAAGATTTAAACTTTAAATAAAAAGTATTCATTTCTGCAACAAATAGTTATAATGTGCTTACTTTGGGTGAATGTTTTTGTTCTGGGGACATAGCGTCCATAGCACAAAGTCTCAACTCTCCTGTAAAGGAAATAGGTAGTAAGCTACTAAATACATAATGTGTCTTATGAGTCATGCAAAGTGATGGTACTTGACATATGGCATTTGAGATCTTTCTCAGAAATCAGTATTCGTGCAAGACACATGGATATCAGGAATCAGGCAGAGGGAATAGCATTTATATGTGCTTAATGATAACAGTATTAACATCGGCATTTTCAAGCCTGAGTTTGGTAAATTAAGAATTGTTCTTGCTAGTGCTTCAAGATGATTTCTAATATTCTTGTTACCTACACATCCTTTATATAAAGCATTTTCTAATTAAAAAAAAATCCTTGCTTTGTGTGAAACATTAAACTCGGTACCTGTTAGTATTTAGACCTCAGATTGTACAAGTTAACAAAGGCAGACTGAAGTACCCATGCATGCATGTTTCAAGTTGGAATTATATGGACTACCTGGTTTAATTCACCAGGAATGTTATATAGATGGAAGGGGATGGAAAATATTTGTGTTTTGGAGAATAGATGTTTGTTTAGAAGAGAAAAAAAGAGTATATTAGAGTATATTTATCTAGAAAGCCAGGGAACACTTGTTTTGAAAGTCCAAAGTAGAATTTTAAGGAGACATTTATTAAGTGCATAAGGTACTACAGTGGGGTCAGTGACGGATGATGCTGAGAAATGGCCACTGCTTGGTGACATCTAAGGGAATAGTTCCAAGAGTGTTGAACATTTAAAGTCAGGCTGCAGTGGGTTTTAAAGACTAAGTAGGTAGTAACAATTTGGTAATACTGAGCATAGGCAACTTCTTTGAGAATTCTCTAAGAGGATCAGAATTAGGTGTTACCATAAGACTGTTTTTTTTTTTTATAAATCAAGATTGATAAATTTTATATCTATGTAAAATACTTCTAAATTATAAAGACAAGTACGTTTATAATCTAAAGGACACCAAATCTATTTGAAGGTATATTTCATGGGTCAAAACTGGAGTGGACAGGGATAGGAGGGAACAGAAGATGGTACCTTGAAACTGTGAATGAAAAGTATTTTCTGAAAGACAAGAAAGGAAAGGAAGGAGAAGAAAATTTGAATGAATATAATGAATAAAAAAGTAATTAGAAGATACAAAGAACATTTAAGCACAATTCTTAAATGAAAGAGAGAGGGGACGGAACACAAGTGCTGAGGGAAATGGATAATGCCAAGAGAAGTCAGTTATGACCACATTTGTTTATCAGTATTTGTTCTGAGATATTATTATAGACCATATAAACCATAAAATACCGTATTTCCATGATTTGGAACAGCTTACTGCCCTATTAGGATTTCTTTTTAGTCATATCCTTCCTATCTGTAAATATTTTTCATTTACAGTAATGCTTATCAAAGACTTCCTGAAGACAGTGGCTCAAATTTGTTATGCAACAATCTTAAATATTTTGAAAATGTTTTCACCTAATATTCCCTCTTCATTTTACCATTTCATTTACTAGGACCATCTCTTCAGTGTCTGGTGTCTCACTGGCTATTCCAGTTATCTCTTTGTCAAGTGTACCCCTCATAGTTCTAGCTATATTAATTTTAACAACCATCATTTTTTGATGTTACCTTTCATGATTTCAGAGTCAGAATCCAGTAAGAGGTAGACTGGGCAGTTCTGGAAATGGGGTCTGGAAGTGGGCAGTTCTGGAAATGGGTCTCTTCTAGGGTTGCTCACAAATAGGAGCCAGAGTTGAAACAATCAGAAATTGCAGGAGTTGGGATTAAATGTGTTCTCTCCATGTGGGCTTCCTTTGTGGTCTGGTGGTTGGATTCCAAGAATGGGTGTCCTGTGAGCACCAGATGGCAACTGCTTATTCTTAGCCTCAGAAATCATGTGGTGATTTTCTACAGGTCAAAACCATCACAAACCCTCACCCAGGGTAAAGGGAGGAGATATCGACCCCAATTCTAGATATGAGAAGTGTCAGGAATGCTAAGGCTATGTTTTCAAACCGCTAGACTAACCATATAAATTTTCATTTAGGAAAAATTACAAGTTGAGCTGATAAACAGCATTGTAGGAAAAAACAATCTGTGAAACGGTTTTATCAAACCCCTAGTTGTTTTTTTTTTTTTTACCCTTGTACTGCTTATAGCCATTGTAATACTGCCTCCCATAATAAGTATGAAAGTGTGAATTGTCTCAGAGTGTTACTTGGTGGGTCATGAGTTCCCTCATTTGCTCACTCTCCTTTTCTTCCTTTTTTGACTAACAAGTTCACAGATGTGTCAGACTGAAAAAGATGGTGAAATACTGCCATAGTGTCACACCTCTGAGGCAAGTGAGGAGGTGGTGACACTTCTTAGCAGATTCCCAGAATGTTTTCCATAAAGTCGATTTTCATAAGTCAAATTCTGCCTTAATTTTTCTTGTTGTTTACAGCATGCTTCCATAAATCTTTTGTTCTTTAGGTCATCATATAGATGTGGAATGCAGCATCTAAAAGGCTCCCAGAGGTCCCATCTTCTAGTATTGATGCCTTGTGTAATCTTCCTTTGTGTGGACTGGAACTAGTGACTTGCTGCTAATGGGCAATGTCAAAAACAATAGATATTACTTCTGAAACTAGCTTACAAAAAGATTGCCACCTCCAGCTCTCCCTTTAGTGTCTCACTGACTCATCCTGAGTGAGGCCAGATGCCGTGTTGTAAGATGTTCTGTGGAGGGCTTCTCATATCAAGGAACATCTGGGGAAGACCTGAGGTTTGACAATAACCATGTGAGTGAGCGCAGGAGTGAATACTTGCCCAGTTGATCCTCAGGTGAGGCCACAGTCATCATTAGCACTTTAATTGCTACCTTTTGCCAGAGATTGAGCCAGAGGCACCTAGCTAAGGTATGTCTGGATTCCTGACCAACAGAAACTATGAGATAATAGATGTTCGCTACTTAAAGTTGCCAAGTTTTGTATTAACTTGTTCCACAGGAATAGATAATTAATAGATCTCCTTTGATCTGTGATGAAGAACGGGGTAGGTACCATTACTCATGTTTTACAGTTAGGTCGCTGTTGTCTTCAGAGATTATATGAACTTGCTTACAAAGACCTGCTTAATAACAAGTGAGACTAAATTCTGAGCCTGTGACTCTTCCGCCAAAATGCTTTTTTGTTTTTTAGTTGTTGTTTATTTGATTGTCCTTGCTCTGATGTGCACTAGTGTGACTTGAGGGTCATTTCTTGAATATGCATTTTTAGGTGTCACTCAGGTTCTACATCTGAGTTTCAAGGAACAGAACTCTGTGCATTCAAACAAGCTCCTGTTGATGAGTCCTCCTGGTTAAGAACTTTCACTCTAAAAGACACACATCATACTTAAAAACATTATGCATGTTTAAAATTGTCTGACCTGATGTGGCAACCTAAAATCCTTCTTATGTTTCTGAAGACACTACCTGCAAGGTATATATATACCTGTGAGGTATGAGTTTATTTAAAATCTGACCTTGTATCATCTCCTACCCAGCCCCCTGCAAGAAAAAAAAAAAAAACAAAAAACCCTGAAAACATTCTATCCTAAATTGATCTCTTATGTACCATTATTATATATCCTGGTAGAAAGCTATAGCTGTTTGATTAAAATTTATCACACAGAATAATCTACCCAAGTCACTGGAGCATGTCTTCTAGAGAAAAATTGTATCCTAAGTCAAGTTAACAGATTATCTGACCTTGGAGCTGAATTTGTCCTCTATCTCACTCATCTTTCTTGAAAATGACAGGCATATATTTTCTAGGTAGTGTGCAGGCTGTGGTTATATGGTAAATTTTTTGAAAACTACCTATTTTAAATGTAGCATTCAGTGAATTTTTTGTTTACTACAGTACCAGTATAAATTCAGGCTTGTGTTAGTTTTGGATAACTCTAAATATTAAAATTTTCAATGAATATGAGTCTCTTCTTGAAAGTATATTATTTTCCAGGACAAGAGCAAATGTCAGTCTTGTTATGCTTTGCCTTTCAAGTTGGTCAGTCCTTGGTCAAGAGTCAAGAATTAGTTTAGGGACATGCCCTGTGCTATCAAACTTCTGTGCCTCTTTTGTCTCTGTTGTCTACCTATGGCCTATCCTTCTAAATATTATAATGTTGTGCTGTCTGATAATTTTTTTCTTCTAATTTCCCAATTATAAATTCAATGTTCTCCTGGTTTCTTTACCCAAGCATCTTCTTGTGATTATGAACTTAAAATGGGATTGCTTTTGCTCTCATTCTCCTAGTAGAATTTAGGTATGGGGGTAGGGATAGAGGCGAAAGTAGTACTTTGTAGAAAGGAAACGTCAGTGTGCACTCTGCTGCTGCAGAGGTATTGACTCAATGTGATAGAATTACTGCTTTTCTGAAACTCCACTGCATTCTATTAAAATGCATCTTTAAAAAAAAGATTCTTATTTATGCATATAAGAACTGGGGTAAAGGTCAGAGGTATGGGGGGTGAGAAGATTCACCAGAGACAGAGTGGGGAACACAACAGGCAGACTGACTGAAATATACTGCTGAGGGGAGCAGTGGGTAAGACAGGTGAGGTCTGCTGTGCCATGTGGGTCACCTCCCTGGTTGGAATCAAACTCCTGCTGCAGTGGCTGCAGATAGCTTAATAATGCTGCATCTTAACCCCTTGTGCCACCAAGGAGGCCCCTAAATTGCATCTTTTAAGGGAACTCTGTGGAGATGGCATAGAACTACTCATAAATTAAAGATGAATTTCCTTTCTTCCTTTGCTTAAAAAAAGCTGTAAGTTCTTGTTTTTCTTTAGTTTCTGCTTTTGTAGGTCCTTATTCTACTAGTATGTAAATCACTAAAGGCAAATAACATTTAACATTCAGATGCAGAGTTCATTTTATTGAAACTCAGTAAAACAAATTACCATCAATTTGCTCTAAGTAAAATTCTGTATTAAAACTGTTTCATGTTTGCCAAGTGAAAAGCAAATAGCTGAAAAGTGTTAATAAAACCTTTTTTGAAGAATATATTAGGCTCATTTCTTGAAGCCCATCTCATTCCTCATAAAATGAAATACTGTTTATCTCTCATGCTGAGTAGTGATATATGCACATTTAAATGTGACTATTGACTTCTGGATGAGATTCAATTCATTCAGCAGTTGTGAGTGCTATGGCATGACCAGCAGTGGACTTCAGTGGATTTCTAATTTGAAGAAGTTTGACAAAACAGCCATAGAATTTTCTTTGTAATACTCATTACTAGGAGCACCATTCTGAAGAAATGAGAAAGCTAAACTCATAAGGGAAATTAATTTGATTGCCAATTCCTTGTTACTTTCCTTTCTTATCAAGAAAGTCATTTTTGGCATAAATAATGAGGTGATGTGTAGAGTGGGTCATCCTACAATTTTATCTTCCTAATCAACCACAATATCAAATTGGACATGAAATGGGAAAAGCAATAACTTTACTGATATTGTGACCCTCTTCCTATCCAAAAAATTTAAATGCTGTTCAACTTTCTAAACATTAAGCTAAATTTTTGCAAATAAGAGATACTGTTATATGGGAAATCTCTGTATCTTCAATTTTGCAGTGAACCTGAAACTGCTCTTTGAAATTAAAGTCCACTGGGGAAAAAAGGTTGCTGTAGATGAATCAGACTAGAATACTGCCTGCAAAATATATTTTCCTATTTTGAGTCAGTTGTAAGTAAGGTTCCTCCTTCATGAATTTTATCTTCTTTCTGTGGAAGGGAATAGATACAGACCACACACACACACACACACACACACATACACACATACATGTATATGTATTGCCTGGCATTTTCATGGAAACTGGCGTAGGTGGGCCAGGAAGTTCAAAGATAAGCATATACCAGATGCTGAATCAAAGGAACTAACATTGTCATATATATAGTTGAGGCTTTAAAAACCTGTTATCAGTACTTTGCAAGTGTGGAATAGTATTGGGGGGTGTTGCTGATGATTGTTTTCTTCCTGTGTATCTAAGTTGGTTGGCTTGGTTAAAATGGGAGCATTCATTTATTTAAACAGAACTGCAGCAATATTACTTAGAAAAAGACAACAAGTGTTATGCCATATTGTCCATCACACAAATCTCAGTGACTTAAATAGACAATTATGAACTCGCTTTGAATTTTAAGATGAAGTAGACTATTTGTTAAAGCATAAATATTTTCTAACTTGAAAATATTATTACTTACTAGTTAAATATTCTGTCTTGCCATCAATTTACCATTTAACACCAATGTGGAAAAAAGTAATAACTGAAGCATATGATGATATAAATATCTTTTTCTCTACTGATACATATATATATATATATATATTTGTTCTGTATTTCCCAACGAATGACTTTATTTATGAAAATGCTCCGAGGAGGTGTGGGTTTTTTTAGATTTTTTCAGAACATGGGGATGATGAGTAAGACTTGACAAAACCCTCATCTTTTGATTTAACATCCACTGGTGGGCCAAGTACTAAGTTTGACAAATGCCAGAAATCTAGACTATAATTTGAGTGTAATGTTCAAAAACCCTATATTAAATTAAAAAGAACTACAAATAAGTCTGTTACAAGCTGCTTCCATTTTACTGCTCAACGTTTTTACCATCTTTTCTCATGATCCTGCTCCAACAGGCCTATACTTTACATCTTGCGGGTGTGTAGTTCTTTATTTTTTTAAAGATTTATTTATGGATACAAGCTGGGTACAGGTCAGAGGCACGGGCAGTGAGAGGATTCACCAGAGACAGAGTGGGAAGCAGAACACACAGATAAGCTGAAATATACTGCTGAGGGGAGCAGAAGGTGAGGCAGGAGAGGACTGTTGTGCCATGTGGGTCCCCTCCCTGGCCGGGGATGGAACTCGCGCTATTATGCTGTAGATGCTTCACAGTGGGTCACTCAACCTGCTGCGCTACCAGGGGGGCCCTGGTGTGTATTTATTCCAGATTGTTTCCATAATATCTGGTCGGCCTGACAAATCAGGCCTTATGTTTATCGCAGTGAAATAGGACCTAAGAAAATATGAGTTGGACTTGACTTCTACTCTAGATATAGAAAAAGATGGCAAGGTCCCCATCAGTATAAATAGTTCATTAAGGTGTTGCTACCATAGGAAATAAAAATAATCTTTCCATTTTCCTCCCATGCACCCTAGGCTGTTGTTTCATAAATTTTTATTTTCAGGGCTGCCTGATGACATTTAAGGCACATCTTAGAACATAGAAAAAGACAAAGATGAGGCTCTGTTTTGGTCCTTAAAAAGAGATATTCTAGGTGAGGACCTCAAATTTAGCGACAAGTTCAACAGAACAGCTTGTAAACAGATGATTGAAAATGCTTTTTGTGTGCTTCTGGCAAGTCTACTAAGAGATCAACATATTAGCAAAAGTATTACACACTGTAAAAATCAATGCATATTTAATTTTTTTATTCAATAGTTTTTGTTCACTAGCTAGAATAAAGTTCATGAGGACAAGTTAGTCATATGATAGGTTACTTTTCAGAAATTCATAACTAAATGCAGAAATAACAATGACAAATTAGTAGGCAAAAATATTGGGGTTTTGTTGTTGTTGGTTTTTAGTCTTGGAATTTCTGAAAACTCAGTATTTATCTTATGTACTGTAGCAGTTTTTTATTAGAAATGCTTTTTTTTTTGTTCTAGTTCTATCTGTGATAAAATTTTATCCCAATGAAAAATGCTTTTAAATATTGTGAAAGAACAGTACACTGCCTGGAATGACAGATTAATTACCTTCTTTTCCCCTAAGGAAGCTTAGTAAGAATTTTAAGACACATCAGTGCAAATAGCTACCCGTAGGTCTCTATGTTCTATCAAAAATAATGAAAAAAAGGAAATTCAGTCCTGCTACTGACTCTGAGGATACACAGCTTTGATAATAGCAGCCTGTCGTTCCAGATGATAGGATAAAGAAATCACTCAGAAAAGAAAGAAGAAAGCAAATGAAGAGATTTTATCCACAGCGTGTTACAACATAACCTGTTGGAGAAATAATACAATGATAATTAAAGCATAATATGATGGCACCTTCAGTTAGAGCCCTGTTTTTTCTTTTCTTTTTTGGGAAAGGCAGTATTTTTTTCATATATGTATAGAAAAGGAGACTTAATTTTTATCCTATCACTCTGACCTTCTAATTATAATCCCCAGGGGAAAGTTAAGATATGTGGCAGTAATTTGTGTATTCTCCTCCTAGCAATGTTTGAGGAGCAAAGTTGGTTGACCCCCCGTGCTTTGTGCTGCCTCCATTAAAATAACTCAGACTTGAGTCTTTTCTATAGCCATAGTTAGCAGTACTTTAACCCAATGGTTGTCTTCAAAACTCTTTCTCTTCGCATTTTCACTGTGTTGAAGCAAACATGAATGATGTAACATAATCATCTCTAATAAATTCATAGAACTTACTGCTTCAAGTGGTAATAGACAGTAAATGGGTACATATACCAAGGATTATTTTAGATGAATTCTGAAACAAAACCTCATGATCTCTAGGCTACTTGTTGGAAGAACTGACATCTAGTCCTGTCTCTATTTGTAATTGGACATGGAGATGCAAAATGTTATTTCTTCAGCTCTAGAATAAAGGTAGACGATACAGAGCTTCCAGAAAAATTTTAATAATATAATGATAATTGAAGTCTCACCTGTAGGACCTTTCCCAACCTCCTCCAAAGTCCATGTGGCCCTGGTGTGCCGTTTAGAACGATGGAATTCCCAGGGACATAGAATGAGAACCACTAGACTAGATGATTTTGATGGTACTTACAAAATTTTTCTGATTTCTCTACAACAGTTATTTTTGTACATTATAATATCTCTTATACAGTTTAACAAATGTCATGAATCCCTTGGTGCCTCAATTTAGTGTTTACAATATATTGCCTCCCTTATAATACTTACTTTTGTCTTCTGATTTCCTTTATACAATTATTTTAATCGCTGTATAGCTTTTGATAAGTATTTTACTCCCATAACATTCCCCCCCACCATAATTCAAAGTGTGAATTACTTTGCTGAAACTAAAAATTCATGAACTAATTCAACCTGTATTTACTGAAAATCTACTTCATACCAAGTACTGTTAGGACCCAGGATGTAGAAATAAATAGTATTGTCCCAAGCTTCATTTGGTGAAGGAGAGAGACTAGAAGCAGACAGTAAAGATACCATGTGATAAAATGTTGAGTTCTAGTCTCTAGAGTCCAGATTATGCACTTGGATGTCTAATAAAAATATAAGATACAATCTGCTGAAGTCATGACTTTTGACATATCAAAATCAATCATATCTTTCCCTCTAAGTTTTCTCTTTCAGGTGGCAGTATCCCTCAGCCAAGGATATGTTCTTCATTTCTACCCTTTCCTCACATGCATCAAGTTTACCAACTAGTTCTGTTATTTCTGTTCCAAAGTCAATCTTGATTTGATCCATCTTGGTTCTCCATCACGCTAATCTAGGTCACCCTAATGTCTTACTTGGTCACTGCAATAGTCTCTGCCTGGCCTCCATTCTTGCCCCCACTGCCAGTCATTGATCCTTTGATTTACAAAGAGCAGCCAAAGTATATTAGTTAGTATATTGATTTGGCTACTTCAAAAATAAACAGAAATAACACAATCTAGGGAACAATAGATGAATTTTTTCTTTATTGTGTATTGTACAAGCTAGTGGGTGAATGATCGATCTAATTTTCTCACTAGATGCAGAAAAGAAAGTCACAGCTCAACTTCATTCATGATCAAAACTCTCAGCAAACTAAAAATTTAAGAGAACATCCTTAACCTGATTATAGATACCCACACACACAAAAATGCCCAATGGTGAAATTCTGAATGCTTTAATTCTAAGGTTGAGAATAAAGCAACTAGGTCATCCACTCCTATTCATCATCTTACTAGAGGCAAGTTCAAGCAAACAAATAAAATAATGCATGGCTATCAATGAGAGTCTAGTCTGGAGCCAGATTGCAATTTGAAGAGAATGGTTTAATAGGAAGTTATTATCTATAAACACTTGCTCTCTAGAGGGTATAAAAGAGAATTCTAAATAATATCCTAAGGCTTAGGGAGAGAATCCAAGGAAAGATCAAACTTGGAACGGGCCTCCTACCCTATATTTACATTCCGATCACATTGGAAAAGATGTGACTGCAGCCCACTCATTGGTGGAGAAGCTCACCCACACCAGAGCAGGTCCACAACTACTGGCAGAGCCAAAGAATTACCAAGCAGAACAACTAGGAGACAGCCTCCTTTTGAAATGCCAGTGGACCTAGGCTGATGAGCAGGGCATTGCAAGCAGGAAATTCTATCCTGGATACTGCAGGGCAAGCAGGGACTACTAGCTAGGGCTGGAAATTGGGAGGTGAGTGCCTCAGAGTGCAGAGCTGATGGACTGCTTGGGAGGTCAGGTGCCACTGGATCTTTAAGATCGCTTCTCCCCCAGGATCCCTCCTTACTGACAAACTAACATCATGTTGCTGGTAATGGAGAAATAGTCCAGTATCACCAGAGTGGGAAGGGACATTTAGATTCTGGTGGCATTTACATTGATAAAGGAAATAGTTCTTAACTTCTGTCTAGAGAACTCATTAACTATTTCAGAATTTTGTTTTCCTAAATCACATGCAAAAAAAATATCCTAGTTTTGGGCCTCCCTGGTGGCGCAGCGGGTTGAGCGCCCCGCTGTTAAGCAGTTGTAGCACCGCAGCACACGAGTTCAATCCCTGGCCAGGGAGGTGACCCACATCGTGCAGCAGACCTCTCCTGCCTTGCCCACTGCTCCCCTCAGCAGTGTATTTCAGTCAATCTGCCTGTTCTCCCTGCTCTGAATGAATCCTCTCACCTCCTGCACCTCTGGCCTGTACCCCAGCCCCTATATGCATAAATAAATAAATCTTTTTAAAAATGCTAGTTTTATTATTAAATGGTGTATTCATCTTACTTAAAGCATGAAAACATCACACTCATTGTGAGTAAAAGGAAGAGCAAGATCATATTACATCCCCTGTCTAGTTATACTCTGGTTATAACTTGTGGTCAGGAAGCTTTGGAACAGGAGCAGTTTAAAACTGAGTTTGCTACACTTGAATAAAATGACATATCTTGGCAGAATTTTATGGTTTACAATTTCACATTCCAGGGTGTGGCCGCTGCTCCATTCTGACACAAAATTAGCATCTCTAATTAATGTTATGTAAAGCAGGGACCTGTGATGCAGAACCCTAGGAGCTGGTTCCTTGTGAGGCAATATAGTATTTTTAGGACCAAACCGGATTTTGCTTTTAGGGTCCACATGGCAATGAACAGATGGCAACGTGGGCGTCTGTGGCTTGGGATCTGAAGACTCCCAGTCTTGTCCTCGTCCCACCTAGATGTGGTGATGGCTACTGGCTGATCTCAGTGACTCTGCTAGAAGATGGTGTCAGCCATATCTGTAGGCAGGCACTGCAGGACCCTGAGACTGCACCCACCCCCACCCACTGCCCTGCACCAGCATTGCGAATTCAGCCCTCTCAGCCTGCTGCCTTTGTTCACAATAGCATGACCTGCTGTGCCTTTTAATCTGAACAGGAACTTGGAACTTGCCCCGCCCCCCACAGCTCTCTTCAATTTTCAAAGGTCTAACTTAATATTGAAGCTGCCCTTCCCAGAAAGTCCCCTCTTTAATTGTTCTTTAATAGCCCATTTGTCCACTACCTAAGGCTTCATTTATCTGGAAACTTGGATTCTGACTAATTAATGGAAGCAAGGAAGAGAAAGTAATTTAGCATGTGCTCATCCCCCCCCCCCCCCCCCCCCCCCCGGAAAAAGATTATAATTTTCCTTGGTAAAAATTCCTTAGTACCAACACCTGTATGACGGAATTAGTTTTGTTAATTTGCTCACATCCTATTGCTTTTACCATTTATCTTTATCACTATCCTGTTCTATTTACTTAAAATTTTTTGAACTTACTGTCTTTTGATTTACTAAATTAAAAAGCACTCCAAATTTGAACTTTATATATATGTATATATACAAAGTATATATACATATATATAAAGTATATATATATAAAGTATATATATATATGTTAAAATTCTCTCCGGCATCATCATTATCCCCTCCTGGTAACTTTTCTTAAAATTTGTGCATATTTTTTCTTCTATGCTTGTGTAGTCATTTCACATTCATAGTTTGTCTTTGTGAACAATGTATCACTTAAAAAACCCTACAAACATCATTTTCAACTTGCTCCATTTTTGGCCTCACCACTTGATTTGGCCCTTTCTGTAGCTGTTGTATATTCATCTCACTTAATTCTGAAATTTCAGGTTGTTCCCAGTTTTGTTTTGTTTTTGTTTTTTTACTATCGTGGAAGGAGGATCCTGCCGAGGTCTTGGTCTTGAAGATCTGTTATAGGGCAGGGAGAGGAGCACTTAGAACCCCCAAGCCTGCCCTCTCTGAATGGGTTCTGCCATCCGTTGCATTAAGACAAACATACAAAACCTTTAATGGA